>JAJDMY020000263.1:0-57923 GCA_022345705.2 Sabuloglossum arenarium
ATTGGGCCGTTAAAGCAGTGTCGTCCCACTCTGCTCTTGCCGCATGCTTCTGGAATTCCGCCGCATAGGCTGATGCCAATCCTGTTTGACGTAGTGCCATGAGGTTCCGTTCGGCGGTCCTCTCTCGGTCTATGTCGCCAAAGATCTTGATCATTTCCTTCTTGAAGTTGTTGTAACTCTCGAAGAGTTCGTTGGTTTCATCGTCTCGTTCATCACGATCATTCAGATTGGCTAGATAGTCTTGAAGTCATCCCTCTATCCATTCGTAAGCTGTTCCTCTCATGTAAGATACTGCGAATAGCACCTTAGTTGGAGCATCTGGGAACTGATTCATGTGAAACCCAAAGAAGATTTCGAGTTGCGTAAGGAAGGGTTGTAGTTGATCTTTCTTTCCTTCGAAGGTCTCTGGAACCCTGACCTTGAGTGGCTTGACTGATCAAACTAGTACCGGTCCTTCCATTCCAACTGTTGGTCCGCCAACCGTTGAAGCTGATGCACTTGCCATCGTTTGTAATCCAGGTATACCGTACCTACGAGGTGCTCAAAGTGTAACGATTCGTTAAGCCTAGGTCCAACCTGGGGCTTAAAAGATCCTGCGTCTAAGGACTTGGGTTGCGAGATAAATCTCTATTGCTTAGACAGCTGAATACAAACGACAAAGGGTGTGTTGGTTCACTTGGTTCACTGGCAGTGCGGGTTCGTTACTATGAATACCGATTCAAGATTTGAGTTGAGCACAGCGCTCCTAACTATAGAGGTTAAGCCTCCTTAAGTAATGACCGCTGTGGTTAAGGTACGTACCGTGATCGCTCGTGATCACTTCCTCAACGCGTGGAGAAGTCAACCGAGTACGAGTGATCATGAGTGATCGCGACTTAGAAAAGTTGCGTCGTGAGTGTAAGCTTGCTCTGGAAGAAGGCTCTTCTTCCGCCGAGAAGACTTCGAAGTTATTCTCGAAGGCGGCCCGTCTGGGTCGTCAGATTGCTTTCCTCGAGGATCGCCGTGGGAAACTGGTTTCCCAGGAACTTTCCTCGATCGAGGAAGTCGAGAGGATGGAAGGCGTCCACCGTTCTCCATCTCCAATCCCTGGTGGGGACGTCTCGTCGTCCTCTGTTGTAGATCCTCTAGATCTAATCAACTGGGACCAGCTGGGTTCCGTCGATGGTACTGCTGCAGCATCCGCCGGCAGTTCTAGAGATTTATCTCGCAACCCAAGTCCTTAGACGCAGGATCCTTTAAGCCCCAGGTTGGACCTAGGCTTAACGAATCATTACACCTGGTCTCTGCAAATGCAACTTTATACCGTCGGGCTTGCTGATAACTTTTATCCAGTATTCATTTTGCATAGTTGGTAATTCTCTCTGGGTGATGTTGTTGGTGCCAGCGTAAATGTATCGTTTCTATAACCTTAGTCCATGTTTTAATAAACATTTATAGTATAGACATCTTTTAATACTCATCCCAGGCTGAGTTTATCAATTCAGCAACTTTAGTAGTAATGTTCTCAAACTTAGGAGCTAGAAATCTATACAGTAAGTAGAGTATATAAGAACTTTTATTTAGATAGTTGTAGGCCCCTTCATTTTCCTCTTGAATCTTAATCATTACTTCTTTGAATCTATGCTTTGAGTATATATACACTGCTCCCCAGAAAAGATTTTGACAGGCCAATTCATATTGTTTTGAACATTATCCGTGAGATGTTGACAACAATTAGCATAATTCACATATGAAAAGACATATTGAACTGCTTATAGTAACTCCTTATCACGATCACTGATAATTACCATTCCAGGGACATTCAAATCAAGTTGCATATGCTGTAGATGATTTAAAAACTATATCCAGTTTTCCAAGTCTTCTAAAAGTACTACCGTCCAAGCTAGAAGAAAGATATTGTTATTACTATCTAGTGTGCAAACAAGAAGAAGTGTCATATGAAACCAAGACTTAGTATGACACCTGTCAAGAGTAATAAAAGGATGACGTGTTGAAAATCCAGATGTTGTAGCTGCTAGTACAATAAAGCATCTGTAGCATCGACCCTTTGAAGTTTCCAAAACTCCATAATTTCTATCATCACCTTTACCAAGCCTCGAAACTTCCTAAACTCTTCAACTTCATCACCCTCTAACTCTTGTCTTAATATTTTTCGAATTCGCCATACTTGCTAATAACTTAGTCCCTAGTTGCCAAACCGTAAGTGTTTATTACTTTCGATTTGTTCTGTCATAATCTCCTAGTTATCTGATACAGACTCTCGATTTCACTCTAGTAAATGCACTACAGGGTGAGCTTCTTTAAAGCTTTGGTGGGTAATCAAGTGTCATGGCAGCCAGTAGAGGGCAAAACTATAGTCAGTCAGGCGACCTTAAAGGATGATATTTGTTGGGATCAATGTTATCTAGGGCAACGTCTTGGCAGACCCCAACCACGTATATAAGACTGATGGAGCCTTCGGTAGGAACCCCATCAGTCAATACTTGTATTCACCTAAATAGACCTTAGTTGTAGCTAGGCATGACTATAGTCTATGATTATACCCTATTCTAGTAGCACTCCCTAGCCTACCTATACGATAATGAGCTGAGCTGACACAGATCCACCACCCCGACCGACACTTGCGGGACCTAGACTACTGACTGTAAATCGGCCATGACATCAGGCTACAAGTATGAGGAATATACATTGTAACCTTCACTCTGGACTTTAAAATAGACACCCGGATGGTAAAACTGCAATTGCCATCACAGCAAACAATGATATATTAGATACAATCAGTATGAGAAACAGTAAAAGATTCTCCTTTATCCAAAATAAATGAGCGAATGGCATGACATGCAGCATCTAGGGACTCAAATTCCCCTTGTAGTTGTTCTGGAATAAAAGAAGACATTCTTTTCTTCTAGGATTGCAAATGGGAGAGGAAAAACAAGAAGAGAAAATTTTCTTTGTGGGCAGCAAGATGCAATGCAATGCAGCATGCATACGGCTGCAGATTCGTGGTATGCGGGTAAAGAAAATCGTGGTATCCGAGTAAATGTACATACATGGTACCCGAGTAAATAAAATCAAAAACTATGGTACGCGAGTAATTATCCCTCAATTTTAAGTTGTGTCAAAAGTGATTATCTCGAATCAGCTGGCTTGTGCTGCTGCGATTGTTACATATGGGAGCATGCAGATTGCTTGAAGTTCGAAAGGGAAAAATCTGGAGAGAGTTATATCTGCAAAGCTTGCAACGCTGACAGCGTTCAGGGGCTTATTCCGGGAGCCCTTGCCAGAGCCAGTCGGCGGACTGTGAGGGGCAACGGCTGTCATGTGAACAAGGAGAACGAGTTACGACTGTGCCTGAAGAATACAACGTGTGTCGATCACGCAGTATTTTTTAATGGCAGTTTTTCTAGCCTTGCTTATGAGGAATCGTTTCGCCGTGTTGAAGGGTGTTCATTTTGTCAAGCTCAACTACATAAGTTTAACTGGCGCAGGCCCCAGCCAAAATCTCAGTGGCTACAAAAGAATCCGATCCTCATTCATAAAGCTCAGCTCTTGTCCACCCCTTTCAAATGTGATGGAAACCGCCTAACGAGAATGATAAAATCATCTCACTCCCCATATGCAGGAAGTTCACCTCTTAGCATACATCTTCCCTCAACTCATAGTCTGTCGGCGTGAGATGCTGGGATAAATGTCGAAACAGCTGGTCAATTGCATTTGCGTCGGCGTGTAACACATGGTATGCCTTACTCTGATCGTCTCCCTGACAGCAAAACGGGATCAGACGTTTGTGTGCTGGCGGATTGCCATGGTATTCGTAGAATTTGATCAAAGGCCCGATAATCACGACTCCCCAACAACAGCCGAATTCGGTGTTGGCAAGTTCAAGGGCGTTTTCGAGCCGGTCCTCTGTGCTTGACCATGACTCCTTTGCCATTTTGCGCTCAACCAGGGTGTGGTGAACGATATCCCGATCTCCTCCAAACCGTCGCGGGATATGTAAGATAATAAAGTATTGAAGGATTTCTATCGCTTTTCTTGTCTATGACTTTAAATGCCATCAGGCGTTGGTGTATAATGGAGCAGCGTAGGAGGAATTGTGGTAGATAAGTAAATAACCCAAATGAAAAAGAGTTGGACAAGGTTGGCGTAGACTATTAGACGAATGTCAACAAAACCACCGCAGATGTCCGCGTGGACATTTCACCTAAAACGGACAGCCCTCTTTCGCTAATCCTTACCACCCTCAAAATACATCACAACTCTAGATCTTTGGCTGCATGTATGTGTATGCATGTATTTATGTGCCTGGGTGACATCTCAACTGCTTGCATGGATGGAAAGCTCTAGAACTGTGGCTGTGAAAAGTTACATTTCTTCGAGTAAATGCAAAGGGTGAAGGAGTAATTAAACGGGATCACTGACGTGTTTCACTCTAGTGACTGTAATTGTAGCTGAGACAGAGATATATGTCAGAGATATATGTGTGTGCAGGGTAAGTTCAGCTCGGGGACAGTCATTATATCGACGATGGGAACTATGAGTTTATAGTTAGATATATTATGAAAAGACCTGGCGGATTGTGTCGCTGAAGAGACGCTAAACCGCGTTATCGGGTTCGGTGGCTGAAGATTGGAGAGGGGTGGATATCGTCGTCTTTGGAGCTCGGCGATAGCATTTCGGACTTTTGATTTTTTTTTTTTTTTTTCATTGAAGATAAAGCCTTGTATGATTAAGTTATGTTTATGTGTGATAGGACCCAGCAACTTCGCAATATTCTCTTTTACTTCATCTGGGGAATCATGGGGAGTAATGCGGTGGTTCACGGCGGTAGTGACGCTCTCTCCAGTGAGCTGGTTAGTCGCGCTTCCGCTCTTGATAACATCCCACGGCCTGCGATGTCTGGATTGAATAGCGGACTTCGTTTCCGCGTGCTTCGGCAAGCTTCATGTCGATTGGAGATTTGATTGAGTTTTTGAAAAGGCCGTGCTGGAGCCAGGGTTCGATTTCGTTGGGGGGGGGGGGGGGGGGGAGTACCGAACTTGACATTTTAGAAGCCTGCGGTAAGGGTCATCCTGCATTATTCGAGGTCTAAATTTCTTTTCTTTTTTTCTTCTTCTTGAGATATGGTTCTACCGTGTTCCATATAGCAAGAGACAATCAAAGTATGTAGAGCAAAATCACTAAATAGATTGGATTGCGAACTCATTCCAGCTGCTCACTAACTAGCAGGTGATGACTTTCCTCGGCGCTCAGAAAAATGCCAGACTGCCACTAAGTTCACAAAGCTGCCTCTCGTTATTTCCGCTGCAGCTTATCCTATATCTGTCAATCCCAGTAAGATTGGCACAGAGCAACCCTTATACGGAAGAGACGCTGCGCCGTCGCCTGCGCATAAGCCCAGCGACACCGCGATACTTATCCGAACGTCGAGGAGGCGGAGTAGATTGATATGGCTTAATGGGTCTGGTTCTCTTTGAAGCAAGCTTCCTGACAAACCTGAGAAGTCTTGGTACCGGTTGCCGGAAATAAACGACCGCGAAAACCATCACGATTGCGAAGAAACTGCATAACATGTACTTTGTGAAGCTTTTCCAGTCCTTCGACGGCCCTCCAGGAGAGAGATTGGCGCTGAATATTGTTCCGACGATTGAGAATGGGAGTAGGATGGTTGAGAAGAAGACGACGGCACTGTTCAATTGACCGGCTTTTTCGTCGTCCGAGACTCCAATCTGCCCAGCCAAGCTATCTTGGATTTTGTCTGCTCGCTTTTCAAGGGCATCCATGGATGCCCTCAGCTCGAAAAAGTCCCAGTACATACGTTCCCAGGAATCTTCATGGGCCGTCTCAGTAACCATACCACTGCATCTCCCTCTATTCCACTCAGGGCTGGTTTCGGCCAATGCCAGTCTCTGCGTGGCTTGAGGCAGTTCTTTGCGAGGTACTTTTTGGCCTAGTTCCTCAAGCATCAGTCCTCTCAAGACCTCAACACTCGCGGCAATATCTCTTTGATGTCTAGTGATAGCCACTCGTCGCGATTTTATCTCGTCAATCGTCTTACTATTCATCCGGTCGTTCGGTCTCCATTCCAATAGATCGAGGTCAAAGCTTCGTCTGACGATAAGCCGTGCCCAGTTTGCAGCAACAATTTTGAAGATGGGCGCAGCGAATAAGTGAACGAATGTGGTGGGGTCATTAAGATTTCTTTTCCTATGCTCAACGTCTTTCGGTACAACAACAATATCGAGATGACGGCGTGACGGCTCAGGACATTCGAGTGCCGCATCCCCATTGCAGAATCCCTGTGAGGCCTCCGACGAGTCTTCATTCTGAATGTCTGCCAGTGTGATGTGGGTTATTAACCTAATCTCAGCCTCTTCCAGTTCCCGTTTACGGCATTTCTCGAAATGTTCATAGACGTGAATTCGAAAGGTCCAGTCAAATGCCGAAGCATAGCTCAGCTTTTCATTAGATTCCCAACCCTCGCTTTCTCTTTTCGTACTAGAACTTTTCCAATCTGCCTCGGTTTCGTTAAGATGCTTCCAGTACGATGGAGACGGAGCCAGGTCTGCGATATATCGGAACTTGATATGTTTGTACTCTGCCTCTAGAGCCATCTTTTCCGTAGCCGCCATGTTAGGGTTGCAATTGGAAGGATAATTGCCCTCCGCGTACATTGGCAATGTTGGATAGAAGATTATTATTGCTACAACAGTCAGACGGGTTGAAGTATAACTTGGGTTTTTACTACTGACCTGTTTTGGGATGGTTTTGGGGCCTCGAATAAATCGAAATGCGATGAGTGAGGTTGAATTGAAAGACATTCTTCAGGTTTTCCTCCTGCATGAGAACTTCATATCCCGAACTCAATCCGTAGTTATAAAGGCTGCAGTCAAAATCTTCTTTCCCCACCGGAAAATAATCCCAACCCACACGGAAGAGGAACTCTCGTCCGATCGCCTCTCGAATGAACTTATGCCCACGTGAAGAAGGATCGCGCCCAAGCGACCTATAATGCTCAAACCATCTGTCACGCGCAAACAACTCTTCAAACTCTTTTGTGCTCTCATATAGTTCGTCAAGGTCAATCTGAATAGAAGATGGCAGTCGCGAGATAAGTCTGCCAGATATAGCTTCCGTACCGGGTAAATGGCGATTGAAGAAATCAGCGGGGATGTCGAACTTCGCGCCCAGCAGCCGTGCAACTTTTGGACTGAGGTGGCTGACAGTAATGACATGGCAAGTCGAGCCTTTGCCATCGAACAGATCGTCGGTTTGGTCATCGGTGTCCCCATCCGTTTCCTGTTCCTGTTCGCTATATGTACTATCCCCGTAGAGTGTCTCTTGCAGGTTTCGGAAGTTCAGCCCTTTAGACCCTTCTGGCCTGCCGACATGATATTCGTGGTGTCTGAGGAAGTCCTTGAATTCCTCCGCCCTTGGGTTAATGTCGTATATGTGCACCGTGTCCTCTACTTCGCGGGTTTTACAACCCCAACTCCCCTCGCAACAGCACTCATCGCAGTTCTTGGTATTGGGACAGACACAACTGCGCCCAGTGGTGCTGCTCTTATTGCAGCTGCAGAGCGTATTGCCGTTTCCGCCTTTACGGTTACACCTACAATTTCCCCTTTCCATAAACATCTTAAACTTGTTGTAAGTGTCAGGCAGGCGCTCGTATAGACTATTTAGGTATTTGCCGTAGTCACCCATTGCATCTTCCGCCTCTTCCCATGCTGCCTTCTTCCTCTCTCCTGTCTCTGGGCTGGTGAGGTTGACGTTGCTTATCGAAGCCATGGTTCGCTCAGTATTCGGTGCTTTGGAAGTAAAAGGTTTGAGTAGCTTAGTCCCAATTCTTTGACAGAATCAGCCCGGATAGTGTGGTGTTAAGTACGGGAGACCGGTGAACCCCATTAAGTGCAAAATTTCATGATCTCGCAAGAGTGCTCGCATTTGGGGAATGAGCTGAGCAGCTGAGTGGGACAAACCACTCAGAGGAGAGATTTCTTCGTGCCTAAGCCTCTTGCGGATCATCGCGTGACAAATCAGAGGTGATTGGCCCAGTTACAAACTGTGGCTTTATAACGTCAAAATAAATCGAGGCCGTCACCAGAATATCAGGCGATATACGAACAGATATGAGCAGATTTCACCTGATTGACTCACTAACTTGCTGAATCGCCACTCAAACTCCTCCATCAGGAGACATTAGCTATGGACAGTAAGGCGCCTGGCGAGACTGGTGGTGTGGCCATAATTGGTTGTGGAGCTAGAAATAGTCGGAATAGAACAGGATTGAAACTGACTAGGTGTAGATGGCCTCGGAAATCGAGGATTCTAGAACGATGGGGAGATTCCAGTGAAGTGAGGAAGGGAGGGAGAGAAGGGAATGTGGAAGGGAGTGGCGAGAGAGTGGGAGTAAATAATCAGCTAGCTTCATCAGGAGGCTAGCATTCAGTTATTCTTGATATGAAACTTATATTTATCAACATGGAATAAGAGTTTTGCTCTCAGCATTTTGGGCTATTGTTGTTTTCTTTCTGCCTTGTCTGCTGCCTTGTGTCAGGTGGGGCTACGCGTCAGGTGATCCAGGTGATCCAGGACGGTGTATATTCCCAAGATGCTGAGTATAGTATGTTCATGCAGAAGGGAGGAAGAGCTATCTGCCTCTACAATAATCGCAACTGACCATCGGATTGTTCTCTAGTCTCCGACTGGCTGCACAAGGCCACTAAATATTCGTTTCGCTTAATCCGGCGGATTGAAGTTTGAGATAAGTGGCACCGTTTCGCCACCAACGCCTGAGATCACGCCAGGAGAACTGGTCTCCGTAGACACTTCATCTCTGGGAGAACTCCATCAGTTGTGCCATTTGGCCAGCGGGAATTGCGACTTTGTTTCTCATGGCTGCAAGCTGGGCTGCTATAATTCAATCTATGCGGGTCGGTTGAATGGGTGCCCTGTTGCATCTCATTACTCTGCACTAGGCCACTCAGACTCTACTTTGAGCGCACGGGTGATGTCTCTTGCGACTGAAGACTTGTCAAATCCTTGAAATCTGTTATGGCATTTGTGCGGTGTCTATCTGCATCGACGTGGGCCGACCATCTTCCGATAACCCTACCCCCGTTAAATCGGGATTTGAAAGCACATGCACCATACCTGGGCCTTCAAGATAAAAAAAAAAATCAGCTCTGTGGGATATAGACACTGGCCTTCGCAACATTCTAAATATCTTTCAGTCTCCTGCACTGTTTCAATGTCCGAACGCGAAAAGTTCCAGTCGTCGCGCCCAGCTCCAAATGGAGTTCATGTGGGAGAAAATAGCTCCCCAGGTATTTCAAAAGGATCCGTTCCTGTTACTGTATGTCCCCGGGATGACGGTAGCAGCGAGAATGGGGCGCAGTTGACCGCTTGGAAAGCATATGTCCACCTTTGGACGTATGCGTCTCCACTCGATTTGATACTCCGCATTTGCGGAGCTGCAGCTGCATGCACAGCAGGGACGGCTTACCCTTTGATGACCATAATTCTTGGGAACCTCGTCAATGACTTCAACGGCTTGGCCATGGGCTTGACCACACGCTCTGAGTTTGAGTCCGCCGTCAATCGTAATGCGCTGTGGCTTGTGTGCCTCTTTCTTGGAAAAGTTGTGGTCAGCAATTGCTTTTATCCAATTAAAGTGTTTCCGCGAAATAACATAGTAGTAGATGGTCTACATCTCCGCGCTTACTTACACGATCACTTCTGGGCGAATGACCCGCAGGATTCGTCTTCGATATCTTGAGACTGTTCTTCATCAGCCTATCTCCTACTTCGACCAACATACACCAGGTTCTGTAGCTACGAGCCTCTCAGTGGACACTAATGCTATCGAGGTGGGCCTTGCAGAAAAGGCCGCAACAGTCTTTCAGGTTATCGCCATGCTCATTACTGCGCTTGTGATTGCATTCACCAAGCAGTGGAAGCTCTCGATAGTCTGTGTCACAGCTATCCCATACGTGATGGTTACGACTAGCTTCTTCGCATCATCCGGTTCTAATGTCGAGCGCAAAATCCGAACCGTTCATTCCAAAGCCTCTAGCATTGCTGAAGAAGCCCTGAGCAGCGTAATCGACGTAATGGCTCTTGGCGCTCAAGATAAACTAGTCCGAAAGTTCAAAGGATGCCTTTCAATGACGGGACGTTATCACTCCTTGCGAGGACCCCTTCAGGCTACTATGTACGGGAACTTGTTCTTCACAATGCAGAGTGTATACGCACTCGCATTGTTTTACGGAGTCAAACTACTATCTCAGGGAGAAATTAAGAATGGAGGGACGGTAATAACGTTCGTACACCTCATCCCAAACAGAAAATTGCAGCTGATCGTCGCTCAGGGTACTCTTCGCTATCGTTATGAGCAACTCAGCAATGGGCTTGTTGGCACCAGCAATACCAGACTTGATCAAAGCCGCCGCATCGGCGCAGCATATTTTCAGAATTTTAGAACCGAATTCTCACCCTAATGCCGATAGTCCAACCGCTGATAAGAAACCGCCAGAGATTTGTGGGCACCTAAGATTCGAACATGTGTCCTTCGCATACCCCTCTAGGCCGTCAGTGGCTGTCCTAGACAACTTAAGCGTTCAGATCACTCCGAATCAAATCACGGCTGTGGTCGGGCATAGCGGAAGTGGCAAAAGTACCCTCATCGGTCTTCTGGAGAGGTGGTATGATCCTGTCAGAGGAGACATCTATCTCGATGGAACAAGCATCAGAGACCTAGATTTGAAGTGGTGGAGGGACCAGGTTGGCCTGGTCCAGCAGGTGGCACCCAAAGTATCCGAATGTCACATTGGCAAACTGACTTCAGAATTAGGATCCCATGCTTTTCAACGACACAATCTTTCAGAATGTCCTGAATGGCCTCCACGACCATGACATGGATCATCTAGGAGACGGGGAGAAGAACACGCTGGTGGTTAACGCATGTACCCAGGCGAATGCTCATGAATTCATCATGATGCTACCTGCTGGATACCAGACAAACATCGGAGATAAAGCTGATCTTCTCAGCGGTGGACAAAAGCAAAGAATCGCTATCGCTCGAAGCATTATATCGAAACCAAAGATCCTCCTCCTGGACGAACCAACCTCTGCGTTGGACTCGGAGTCTGAAAAAGCGGTGCAAAGCGCTCTTGAAAAAGCTTCGCGAGGGCGGACAACCATGATGATCGCTCACAAATTGGCGACAGTCGAACACGCGGACAAGATACTTGTCATGGACAAAGGCAGCGTGGTTGAGGAGGGCACGCACGATTCTCTCCTCGCGGTAGAAGGCCATTATAGCCGGCTGCTCCACGCCCAGAATCTCGGCCGTCCTAATGAAAAGCAAAATCTTGATGAAGTGGATCGCGCCCACAAGCAACATCTCCTATTAAAGGAACCATCACACACAGAGGCTTTACCGATGACTCAGACCTTCGATGTTCCTGACCTGCTCCAGTCCAAGTCGGTCAGCCGCCGATTCTCCCTCATGAAGTGTATCTTCATCATCCTCTCTGAGCAACCTCAAATCATACTCCCCTTTGTCTGCGGGCTACTAGCATCTCTTATAGCCGCAGAAGCATTTCCCATTCAAGCGTTCCTCTTTTCTAAACTCATTGCGACCTTCCAACTGTTCGGTGAAGAGCGCATTACTTGGGGCAACTTCTGGGCAGGCATGTTCTTCGCCCTGGCTTGTTCAAACCTCATTTCGTATGCTCTTACGTTCTACCTGCTTGCCATCGCTGGTTCCGTAAGCGGCCGAGCCTACCGCGCTACCTACCTGCGATCAATGCTCGCTCAGGATATAAATTTCTTCCAGGTTGGCGGGAATTCGGCCGGGGCGCTGAATGCGCTGCTCTTCATGGATGGCGACGATTTAGAAACCATGATTGGAATGAACGTCGGGCTAATTATGATCTTTGCCGTTGACCTAATCTCATGTTGCGTCTTGGCTATCGTCGTTGGCTGGAAGTTGGCGCTGGTGGCGATCTTCGGCTGTCTGCCGGCTTTACTGTTCTCGGGTTTCTTGCGGATGAGGATGGATACGCAGGCGCAAGACCGATGTGCGAAATTCTTTCTTGAGAGCGCCCGGTTCAGTTCGGAGGCGGTTGGTGCCATCCGCACCGTTGCGTCGTTGACGCTTGAGGAGAAGGTCATCGAGAGATACGGAAGAAGGCTAAGGGATGCGCTAGTCAGCTCTTCGAAGCGGGTTCTGGTGACGATGGTTCTCTTCGCTCTGTCGGATTCCTTAGATTTGCTAGGTACGCTAATCAATACCCTCGTTCTTACTCATACTGACGAGAGTAGCTATGGCCCTGGCTTTCTGGTATGGTGGCCGGCTTGTCGCTTATGGCGAACTCGATGTCGAGCGGTATTTTATCATCTTTACAGCGATAATTTTTGGAGGGCAGGCAGCAGGGTTCATCTTTGGATACACAGCTAGTGAGTAATCATATCTTTGATCGTTTTCCATGTCATTAACAACATATTCTCTTCAAGGTATCAACAAAGCCCACGCAGCCGCCAATCGTATCATTTATATGGAACATCGCAAGCCTCTTATCAATTCTTCCACCGGAATTGACCCCAGATCAATGGTGACGGCCGAGACTGCCATAGAATTTAGGGACGTCCATTTCCGGTACCCAACCCGACCCAACATAGAAGTCCTCTGTGGCCTTGACTTCAAAGTCCGTCAGGGTGAGAACATCTGCATAGTTGGCCCGAGCGGCTGCGGCAAGTCTACCATCATCGCCCTCATCGAGCGCTTCTACGACATTACGTCTGGCCAGTTGCTTGTCTACGGTAAACATATCCCCGACTTCGACATCAAGGCCCTCCGGTCAATGTTCGGTCCCGTCTCTCAGCAAACGACGCTCTACCAGGGGTCTGTCAAGGAAAACCTTCTCCTAGGCGTGGATGGTGAAGTCGCGGAAGGAAATCTCATCGCAGCCTGCAAGGATGCCAATATCCATGATTTCATCGTCTCGCTTCCGGAGAGCTACAATACCGATTGCGGTCTGCGAGGGCTTGCGCTGAGCGGGGGGCAGCGGCAGCGAATTGCGATTGCGAGGGCGTTGCTAAGGAGGCCTGAAGTCTTGCTGCTGGATGAAGCGACGAGTGCGCTGGATCCAGAAAGCGAGATTCTGGTGAGGGATGCGCTGGATAAGGCAGCTATGGGGAGGACGATGATAAGTGTTACCCATCAGGTGGAGACGATGAGGCGTGCGGATCGGGTCTTGGTTGTAGAGCATGGGAAGGTGGTTGAGCAAGGGACCTGGGCTGAGTTGATGGAGAGGAGGGGGAGGCTTTGGGGCATGGAGCTGGAGGGGGGGGTTAATCAGCCCTAAGCGATGGGATTTGCGGTAAATTGAGAGCCTGGAAAGGAGGGGCTTAATATTTCAAGGCGAACATCAGGTAGGACTCTTTTGCAATAGCATTATTTTCTCCCTCTGGCGTGTCGTGAGATACTTTTAAAGTTAGGGCATTGGATAGTTACCTAGCGCATCCTAGGCGATTGGCTGCGCCCGAACGCCGCTTAGGTCATATGGTGTGTCAGTTTCTGAACTGAGGGGTCAGCAGCGGCCTCAGCTTATAGCTTATAAAGTTGCGCCAGCACTAGTTTTGAGAATTCGAGTCCTCTTCTGCCCTAGAAATCACAAGTGTACTTGATGATCTTTGGTCTCTTCCATTGCCAATCTCTCAAGCTTCTCACGGCGTTGTTCCGGTCAGCATAGCGAAGATTGACAATACCTCGTAGTATTTTGTCACTATGGACCTTATTCCGAATATCCAGACTCCAGTACATGATCATATCAGGGCGCCATACCTCTTCGCTGAGAAGTTTCACTGCCAGTATGATAATAAGGGATTCTTTGGCTTTCCAGAAAGAAAGGGTTGGGATAGGAGCCTTATCTTGAAAGGAGACTTCAGGGCTAATGGAGTCGAAGCCGCTGACGAGAAAGTGGCATCCTTCGTTCAAGCTTGGCTTTACTTTGGCTTTATGGCAGAGGCGCTTCAGACTGAGGTCGATGGTATGGATTTTGTCCAGAAATTGAACTCGCAATCAGTTATCACAGCCATTCCGTTGCAGAAACACATTGACAACTGGCAAGATAGCATTAGGAAACTCTCAACGGATGAGAAGCAAGCTGAGCATCGCAAGTTTGTACGATTATATCGGGAGTCCTGGCCCTATTTGAAGGCATGCATAGAAGACCGACCACATTTTAGGACGGAGCACTTCCCTCCTCCAGTGTCGCCAGAAATTCGATTGTCCATCGCAATCCTACACGCTACGCTGTACTTCGCTGGGGTACACATTTTCTCTCGGAGTGGCCAAACTTACCCGTTTCCATCGGAAGAGGATATGTTCGCTTTCAGTAGCAATCTTGTTGAGAGTCGGCTGCAAGAACAAGGCTGGTGTGATAGCGATATAGCACTGCTCGAGGGTAGAGGATTCGGCAATGCTTCGATCTTGGAATTTTACTTTGCCAGCCTCCTTGGATATCGGCAAACGCGCAAAGACCATTCTAATTGCGTGAGGCTCGTGTGCACTGCGTTTAACATTGATGAGGCTCACTACAAGACAAAACATACTCCTGATTGTCGCAATGGGTGCGAGTTCATTCATGTTAATCAACTCTGGCTACAACGTGTCATCAATGAGAAACGAGTTCCGCTCATCACAATATTGCCAGAAGATGGCTCTTTGCGGATCAGCAGGCACGAAGCCGAAGCAGACACCAAATACGTGGCCATATCTCATGTTTATGGTGATGGACTTGGTAATCCACATGGCTCCGCGCTCCCTGCTTGCCAACTGAGGCGATTGCAAGCACAAGTCAACGCTTTATATGACCGGGAAACATCCCTGCAAGAAATTTCCGACAATGTACCCTTCTGGATGGACACGCTCTGCATACCTGTTCGTCATGACTTGAGAGAATCCAGAAGAGAGGCGATCTCTAATATGGCTACGCTATACGGAAATGCAGAAAAGGTCCTTGTTCTAAGTGCAGAGCTGGAGCATGCGTCGTGTCATGCCTCCGCTGAAGAAGTTCTTATGAGGATTAGCTGCAACACTTGGTTTAGAAGACTATGGACACTTCAGGAGGGTGTTGTCGCCCAGAGTGTTTACTTCCAATTTGGCGACGGAGCTGTTCAGCCTGAATCTCTCCAACCTCGAAAGGTGCTACACGAAGAAAGATTCTCAGTCACCAGGAAGATCGAAAGTGAAGCGATCAAGCCTTATCAGCAAATTCGGTCCTTTGGCGCAATGCCAAGGGAAGAACGTATTCGGGAAATCTACGCGGTTTCTCAGTGGCGGGCAACCAGTAAAGATGAAGATGAGCCTTACTGTCTTGCTGCACTGCTCGGGTTGGAGAAAAGGCAATTGAATGCAATCATTACGGCTGGTGATGCCAACAACCGATGGAAGGAGTTCATATTCAGCCAAAGGGAATTTCCTGTTCAGGCGCTGTTCTTCCAAGAAGCTAGATTATCTATTCCTCCGATCGGATGGTCACTACGCAGGTTCTTGTATCGGATAGCACCCGAGCTTGTCAACCCCGAATCTCGTCTCAGTGTTGTGGATAAGCATGGCTGGCATGTGTCTCTGGCCGGGCTGACTTTCCTCCCGGGGACCCTTGGTATCACGACTGGGATCAGCTCAGGCCAGAATTTTAGTCTGCCCAATTTCCAGTTCGTTAACGAAGCCGACGGTATGTGGCTAGACATTAGCTTATCCTTCTGGCTCCGAGATCCAACACCGCCAGCCTCATGGGGGGAAATATGTCCTTATTTCGGAGCGACAAAGTTGGGCATTCTTCTCGAAACTTGGCCATTCAAGGAGAGATCTCAGAAAACATTCTCGCTCGAGAAGCCGTTGCATACATCCCACCTACCAGGGCCCTTGCGCGAGGAGATTCTTCAAATTGCTTCACAAATCGAGGATCCATCCGAGCGAAAAACGTACATTGATGTCATGATTGAAGCGGATGGACTTCTCGAAGATTCCTATAAAGAGCAAGAGATAACAGTACCCGAACCGAGTCGTGGGGCAATCATCGCGATCACGGAGGAGACCAAGGGCGAGATTACTGGATATTTCTGTGGCACCGTTGTCGTCAGCAAAGCCTTAGTAAAAGGGCAGGATCAAACCGCCGCTCGAGGGCAGTTTTTGAGCAAGACTCAGAAATGGTGCATCCAATGAACATTCTCTGGCGTCTGCGTAAGGATGAAACTAGGATGAATGTGAGATAAATATCCGTCCAGTCCACCGTCTGATATATACCCGCTAGCATTAAAGAAAAATAATAGAAATTTTTATCTGGAGATTATTCTATACATCAAAAATGCTGTACATGATTCCTAAGCCCGACCAGAAACACCCATCGTGTAAAGAGATTCATTATCCTATACGTTGAAATTGCTGTGGACGATTCCTAAGCGCCAGACCTCCCCATCAGGAGCTTATCAGAATGGCATCCAGCTGCTGCTTTGACTGGGACTAACAAACTAATCACCCTGACGAGTTACGGCTCATCCAGCTCACGCGAACTCAGGGCAGCGTCGCTCATCCGCTCAAACGGGAATGGCGTTTTTCCGAAATTTCGTTGGTTCTGTTGCACCCCATTCGCGGGTACGCCATCCGTCGAGCGGGGTACGCGATGAACGGAGGCCACAACTAGTTAACGCCGCAGAAGTCCCAGCCTTGCGGCTCTGCTGTCATCATCACTCACCCTTCAGTGAGCCTTCTCTCGCCTCGACATCCGTTAAGGAATCCCGCTCCTGAAGCATCACCCCACAATGGCCGAGCTGCTGCATCTGGTCTATCAGGAGCAGTTGAAGCGCCACCCGTTTGGCACGGCACTCTATCATCCACTTTCTACCAACGAGTTTGGACCACTTTCGTGCGGCTACTTTGATGGTGACGGCCAGTGGAACCCTATCGTCAATCTATCTGATCCCGGGGCCCTGCAAGCGGAGTCATTTACGCTTCTGCGAGAAAAGATTAAAAGGGCACCTCTAAAAGATGATATAGCATGGGGACCGAAATGTTCTCATGGGATGCTCGGGACAAAGCTCAAACTTGACGCAGGGTAAACGTGCTTTATCTGTTCCGTAGATTATGAATCTATTTCAACAACTACATGCTGATCTGATACTCCCCATGATTTAGAGCCTATCCTCCAGGGATCCCCATAGAGGCAGCTGTAGTTTTTGAGTACGCTGCCTCCTCTAGTAGTGGTGCCATCCTACTCACGGAACCATTTATTGTTTGCGATCGGGTCTTATACGAAGATCCGTACGAAAAGTGGGTGAAGGAGAATGCGCACAAACTACTCGAAAAACGCCCTGAACTTAAACAGTATCCGCTGTGGGTCGTGCTGTCTACGCACTCTACCCGGCTTTGCTCCCTTGATGCGTGGCGGAATACAAACAAGAAGGTAACACTAGGGTTCAAAATAGCAGCCGTTAATGCAGGAGAGGTAGGGCCGCATGGGGAATGGTACGAGGCGACTAGCGATGATGGATGGAGTCGCCATGAAGCAAAAAAGGTCAGCGATATCCGAATAAATCCGGTTGTCCCCAGAACGCTGACGACGGTTTGTAGCCAAACGAGCGGAAAGTAGTGTTCTTTGGAGGACTCAAATTTAAATATAACCGGATCTGGGGAACGGTAAGCAGGGCTAAGCCCTCTTCGTGCTTCTGCGCAAAGGCTCATATTTCAGCAGCTGGCAAAGACAACACTCAGAGAACACAAAGGATATGCGCAGGTTAAAGCGATTGCAACGGTCTTGGTCTCCGAAAACGAATCCTATCTAGTTGAGTGCGAGCGCTGCCTCGGAGATCAGAATGAAGAGCATGACGAGGATGAATACGATGAAGGCTTTTGAAGCCAATCATCAGCAACCCCAATACAAAGTAGATATCTCCAAAACCACAATCAACCCATCCAAGGAGAACAAATGAGAATGGGTTTAACTACATCAAACCTTCTCTATTTAAATATACAAAACGAGGCTTGGAAATAACTTTATGTGATCCTGACCTACGGGCCCGAATGAATATATGCTCCCCAAAACATCGGATGGACTCCCTGGTCGCGGACCGACCGGACAGCGTAGTGCAACGCTAGTGCCGACCTCTCATACTTAAGTGTTCCATCCTCCCTCCTGAGGCACTTATAGAAAGATGTGGCAATCCCTGGAGAATATTCATCCGCAACAGTCCATAACGTTGAGATCGTATGCGAGACTCCAGCCATGTGAAAGCCCCCGGCAACATGAATCCCTTCATCCCATAAGCTGAAATCTTTAGATATAGCAGTCTCGCATGCTGAAATGTACGCCAGGCGACAGTTCTGGATGTTCGCCTTTAGGAGCGCACGGACATCGAGAGGATGGAGTTTCCAGTCCTCTAGCTGAAGCGTGCTTTTGGATGGATCTCTGCTGTCTGCGAAAGCGTGGCATGCAAAATGCGCCACATCGCACATCTTCAAGTCTTTCAGAATACCCTACAAGAGGGGATTCTGCTTATATGAAACGGAATATGCTGCTTCAAGGTGCTCTTTGACTGATCTTTGTCTCAGATACAACGCTCTCAAGATCGTCTTCCCCAAGGGGTAGTTGGCATCCCCACCACCAAAGCACCAGGTTTGCCGCTGGATCCCTGGTCCCACGAAAACTTTGCTGCACGATCTCTTGCGTAATCCTCATCAATCGGTAGCAGCGCACTAGCCTTGATAAGTTCATCTTCCGCTGCGGAATAGTCATCTATATTCCCCGTTTCTACAGCTTTCGTCTTTAGAGCCACCGAAAGGTTCAATTCGGTAATGCGCAAACTGTAGGGAGCTAAATCAGAAACATCAAGCGCTTCTCGGCAATGGTCTATAGCGAATTCCAGATTTGTCAACGTGTTTGACATCTCGTTGGCACCGACCAAACGAACAAATATATTGCCCATTTGAGTTTCGAGGTTGCTTTTAACTGCACCGCTCAGAGGAACTGACCCCCCTAAGGCACGCCTGAGTAATTTTTGAGCTCATACCGCAAAAGCAAATTCTGCCGGAGGATGCGATAGAAATTCCATATGTCTGATTCATTGGTGAATTTTACAGCGCCCTTCGAGTATTCGATAGATCGGTCCAAGTCTTGTGGATCTCCGTCGATCTGAAATGCACCCTGATAGATTGCTGCGCCTCTATCGAAGAACCAACCTTTTGTTTTATGATCAGGCGGAAGGAGTTCGATCGATTTCTTGAAAAGATTCAGGGCATTCGTGATATCCTGTTGAGACTGACTGCGGGTAACCATGGCTCTTGACAAAGTAAATCTGCGTGGTGTCCCATTGTGGAAAAATCTTGGGGATTCTGCTGGACCGTAGCCTCATACTTCTGGATTGCTTTCTCAGCATCGGGTCCTTTGCCCCAAAATGTGAACCTATCCTGGTAGTGCTGGCTGAGCTCGCCGGTGAATAAACGATGGTTCGAGCTTTCTATTGGGGCATGCTGCAGAGCCTTTTCGAAGAGCAAGATTGCTTCAAGGGAATCAGTCTCATCGTGAGTGATTTCAAATCGAATAGCGTATGCCTTCGCAGCGTTACGATATATCATACCTTTGTCGATTCCAGGAATTACCCGTAGAAACGACACAGCTCGGCAGTGCAGAGCAATCGCTTCTGCTAGCATTCCAAGAGGATTGTCACCATAGCTTTTAGCACCTGCCTGGATAAGCACACCTTGGTTGGATATAAATACCGACCGGTAAGAGGATCCTTCAGCCAGAGAGATAGCTTTTGTATAATTCTCTCTTGCCTCCTCAAAATCCTTGTCTACCATCATCAAGGTGTATCTTTGATTATACATATATGCGACATCATGAACGTAGACGGCGAGAGCTTGGTCAGATTTGTCGGCGGCGATTCTGACAGTTTTCTCATAGTTCACCAGGGCGTCGTTCAAGTATACCGGTTCGTTTGATGCTTTCCACTTTCGCTGAAGGGCGCTTGCGAAATTGTGAACGTAGCTGGCGAGGAACGGCGATGTCGACTGTTTTCCGGTAGTACTCTAAGGCATCGTCCAAATATGTAGACTCCTTAGAGATTTCCCATTTTTGCTAGTAAGAATTGTATTCAGAGACAGAGTCAATATCCCAGTTGGAACCTGACTTTTTATTTCTTCTCATCCGTGGTCGAGTGCCTGAGCAGTGACTGGGTGCTGTGGAGCTTTCGGTGGGCATCTCGGGAGGTAGAAAGGTGGTGTATTTTCTAGCTACGAGGAGAAACTAAGAAGGGGTCCCGTCGCCAAGACCACGCAAAACAATTCGCGTGGAGCCCCCGAACAACCACTTCCCGGGCAACCCCGGGCCTCCACAGCCGCCTTCCTCATCTGTGCCCTCCTCAGCCGCTGAGGTGGCTACTTCCTTCCTCTTTCCCAATTTTCTCCTTTTGCTCCTCCTCTTCCCTCTCCAAGACCCGGCAATCTCCTCATGCTTCCTGTCCTTCCAGAGCAGTAAGGACTGGTGCACAAATGCACCCACTACATTCCTGACTCCTCCTTGAATGTCCACAGCATTGTGAGTGAGTATTCTTGGGAGAAATAGGAGGGACTCCCCACAGGGATATGAGTGACTATTACTGTGGTCTGAATGTCAACACCGGCTGGGAGGACTACACAAGTGCTAAGATGGTGTTCTGGGAGCTGGGTATAGCTGTTGAGGTGAGAAGGGGGGAGGCCCTCCTATTTCTCCCAAGGATACTCACTCACAATGCTGTGGACATTCAAGGAGGAGTCAGGAATGTAGTGGATGCATTTGTGCACCAGTCCTTACTGCTCTGGATGGACAGGAAGCATAAGGAGATTGCCGGGTCTTGGAGAGGGAAGAGGAGGAGCAAAAGGAGAAAATTAGGAAAGAGGAAGGAAGTAGCCACCTCAGCAGCTGAGGAGGGCACAGATGAGGAAGGAGAAGGAGGAGGCGAGGGCACTGAGTGGGAGATAGAGGCCCTGTACCCAGCAGGAGTGGGGGAGGAGGCAGGGGAGAAAGAAGAGGCAGATTGAGATCCCATTGTTCACTTTGTTATAGCACTCTCCCTCAGTTTCATTTCGTGAATTTCTGCTATCTGAGTCACTCATTTTATTTATTCTACTACTATTATGTCCATTAGACCCAGCGGGACGCTGGTCTAGAAGGAAGGCGGCTGTGGAGGCCCGGGGTTGCCCGGGAAGTGGTGGTTCGGGGGGCTCCACGCGAATTATGGTCTTGGCGACGAGACCTCTTCTTAGTTTCTCCTCGTAGCTAGAAATTTTTTGTTGCGGAGCTTTTGCTTCTTTATTTGGCTGCCTCCTCGAAAACTTCAATCCACGTCTTAAAAAGTTGTGGTCGTTGGAAACCTGTGCCGTGTACCTGTTGGCACTGGATAAATGTCTGATGGTAAGTACAGTCCGCGGTACAAAGGAGCATGCCATTTATCGTGGCATGTGGGCTACGAGCTTCGACGTCTTTTGTTGGTGGCAGCGACTACACGTAAAGCAAGAACTCCGTGGGTGGTAGATGAGAATGCCTCTAACTCATACAGCGAAGTACACTAAGTGGACTATCATAGAAGCAATCTACGTCATAGCCGGTTCTCGGATTGCTCAGAGCACCGGAACCGACCCGAGAACGGGGGCGATAGGAGCAAGCCTCAGCTGAGGCCTGCACCACGAGAACGGAGGATACCTTAGGGGCATGCATGCCGCCGAGCAGCATACCCGCACCTCCTTCATGAAGTTCAGCTTACCCTCACCCAATACTCACTCCGTATTCAATCCAACACGAAGCGAGCCGATGGAGTCTCCATGGGCCCCGTGGGGGTTTTTCCTTCACTACCTCAAACTGAGACAGCACTACATCCTGGTCGCCAAGCTCCTGCGAGAGACTGGAGACATCATTGCTTTGAGATGAGCTGGAAGCCATTTTATTTATCAGATTCAAAGGTAGTAGTGGCAGAGTGGTCAGCATTCAAGAATGAATGAATGAATGAGTTCTTACGCCACCCAGGTGCCATGACTGAGTGGCCGACCGATTGATCATGATGTATTCCGCACCTCTTTTCTTTTTCTAAACGCGGAAGGGACAGCCAAACCTATTCAAGCAGGTCCTTCCCGAATCTTGCGAATTTTTTAGTTGCCAAGAGCAACGTGCAGAATATGATTCATCACCTCTGGAAATGCAGTATCAACACATTCCCTGGGTCTTTTTATCAACTCTCTCACGTATGAAACTACCCTTCTTCCCCATGACTCCCGCTGGACACCGCACTGCCCTGAACTCTTTGCTCCCCCTGCCATGGTAAAATATCATCCCCATTCATCTGTGGACTTGTCCTCATCCCCTGTCCACCCAGAGACAGCTGCCGCCGTGCTCTTCCAGGAAACATGTTCGAGATCTTAGATTTAAATGAACCCTGGCTTTTAAGGAACTGCTCAGCCTCCTGACGTTTACGATGCTGAGCTTCTTTGAATTCTTGGAATTCAATTTGCGCGTCTGTGAGGATTTGTTGAGTGGGCCACAGGACGATGCCGTTATGGATGATATGGTCATCTGGAACGAAGATGCGAGGGAAGAGTTTTGTATTTGTATTCGGCTTGGGATCCTCCGGTGATCGTGGAAAGGCTCCAAATTCTGGTAAATAATCCCATTCATCATCATCTTCGTCTCCGACGCTCTCCATGCTCGCAAGAACCATATTTTCACTCTTTTGTGCTCTTTTCCACAATTCCACCAACTTCCCAATACCTCCTTTAGCTCCCCAATAAAACCTTCGATATCAGCTATCAAAAACTTAAAATAATCCTTCGCTTTAGCAGCTATAGCGCTCACAGCCCGCTCACCAGCATCATTAACTTCTTGTGTCTCATATACAGACAATACAAGTCCTCGGACCATCTTCTCCTTCTTTTCATCAGCGTGATACTGGTCATCTAGAATCTCCTTGAGAGCTCGAGCAGCGAAATCGGATTCTAGGATATAGCTAGGCGCTAGGACGATGTCGCATAGAAGGCTGGAGAGGATGTGTAGTGCGGCGATCATTCGTACTTTTTTTGCCGCATCGCTATTGCTGGGTGGAAGGGGTAGGTCGACACCAAGTAACGAGGGCATGGCTTCCCAATTATCGTGATCCTAGAGCAATCGAAATTAGCTTTACCTTTAAACATCAAGTAGTAGTGGGGCTAGGTGGTATATATTACCGCAACGAGAGTGTCGGGAAGATCAACCAGGAAATATTTCCTAAAAATATCCACGTAGCAATCAGATATCTTTACAACTTCGGCATCGCTATTAGGGAGGGTCAGGTCAGCCAGCACAACCGACATTTATACTGGAGGAACGTCGGTCGGGTTCAGGATAAAAACTATTTACTTACAGCTCCTGAAAATTAACCTTCTCCAACACCCTAAGATTAACCTCCCAGCCCTGCAATTTCTTGTCCACGTTCCTCTTATCCCTCTCCAGTTTCCCCAACCTCTGTTGGAACAAACCAGTGTTCTCCTGCTCCTTCTCCAACAACTGCCTCAATTTCCCCACATCTGCGCTTAGCTTCTGCTCCACCTCCATCTTTGCCGCTTCTACATTCCCCTTAAATTCCTCCCTCTCCTTATCAAATGCTACATACCTCCTCTGAAACTTATCGAGATCTTCCTCCTCTTTTTGCTCCAAAAACTCTATCCTTTTTTCTCGTTCCTTGATTATAGCGTCCTTTTCCCTGACCAACTCTTCCCTTTCGACATCTTTATTCTTCAGCAGTTGTTCTACTTGTTCGAGGCGGCGGCGGGTCCCTTCAATGTCCATGTAAAACATCCGATAGGGTTCCATGCGCTTGCAGATGTTTTCATGTTCGACATAGATCGATGAGGCTTCTTTTTGTTGGGTGGAGGTGTCTTCGGTGCAGGCCTTCTGTTTTCCTTTTCCGCCGCCGCCACTACCACCCTTACCGGATGGTCCGTCCATTGTGGTGGAGCTTTGATGATATCCTGATAGAGGCGTTTTATTGTGGGGAGCTGTAAGAGCAGCGGGTTTAAAAGTAGTAAAAATACAATGAACGGAATTTCGGCGCCTAAAGGGTTTCCGTGGATTTGATCAATCGACAATGAGTCGGGAGATTTCCAACGTGTGAGCATAGCTACTACCATAAAGTAAACTGCCGGAGACAAGAAGACCCTTCTCTGAACCTGCTCTCCATCTATCCAAATCACCATATGGCCAAAGGAAAATAAGCCAAAGATGATCTATCAGAATATGACAGTTCACACAGACAAGCCTCAAATGCTAGAAACCAGTAGCCAGCATATCAGTGAATTATCATTAATCGCGAGCATCGCCACCGTTTTTGGTAGCACTTGCAGCATTGTCGTGGCAATAGTGAGGTGGCTGCTGGGTATTGGTGGGACCAAAGGAACCATTAGTAGTTGCGGGGTTCTCTAGATTATAGATGGCTTACCTGCACGGCTAGTCCAACCTATCGGACATTAGGACTTCATAGGAACTAGATGCAGAAAACAGGTGTGATATCGAGAGTCGCAACCGAGAAGTCAACTTCGGAAGAAACCAACGCTAGATTTGTAAGTATGATGAAGAGGCGGCAGAAAGTGGTGGGGGGAGGCTGCCAAACTGGGAGGTGCCCCATCAAGATTTTACAGGTTTATTACTTAGAGTAAAGCTTAAGCGTAAGCCTAGACTTCAGGTACTTGGCTCGCTAACATTTAGGCACCAAATAAAACTGGCATGGACTGGTGGGAGGCTGACCCATATGTGCATCCACAACTTCACCCGCAGCAGTGGAAATCTGGTGCAATTAAATTTAGTTATAGAACAAAGCACTGGGAATTCAAATATCAAAACAGAATAAAATCCTATTGCTTTGACTACGCTGCGCTTTGCACTGGTTTGAGTTTTGATGGGGTGCCTCCCACTTTTTGTTACCCGGTGAAGAGGATAGCATGCAAAGATGCGTGCGACCGCCTTGAGGAATCCATCAATCATCCAGTATGAAATCAGAAATTTTCATTCTCGCAATCATCGCAACCATGTATTATCCCCCCAAAACACAGGCTCTTGAGATAGACTTGAAGGACATTACCCAAAAAGGAACCGAGGCTATGAACAGCATCAGAGATCGCGTCGCGGAAGTCCATTGGGAAGACCTTCCTCAAAAGGGCATCGATGCCATTGATCAGGCCAAATCTCACGTGGCGGAAGCCGACTGGCAAGGTATTTACCAGAAAGGTATCGGTGCCGTCAACCAAGCTGGTTCTCTAACTGCAGGAGCCGACTGGAAAGGTCTTCATCAGAAAGGTATCGATACCATCAACCAAGCCGGATCTCAAATTGCAGAAGTCGACTGGCAGAGTCTTCTGGATAAAGGCAGGAACGCTTTCGACGAAATCCTTGTCCCACTTTCCCTGGTGGAATGGGAAACCCTCTTCAAGAAGATCTTTGAGATCCTCGAAAACATCAAAGACCAAGTCATCCTCGTAGAATGGAGCAAAATTCCCTCCGAGGTACAGAATTGGATCAAGGAGCATCCTGCTGATGTGGCCTTTTATGTCGTCAGCGGTGTCGTATTTTTCTACCCATCGGTTGTTTTAGGACCGCTTTTGGAGCTGGTGGGTTTCGCATCCAAGGGTCCCATTGCTGGTACCGTATTCATTTTTTTAATATCATGAGATGTGATAGGGCTTCGCTGACGTGTTGGATAGGATCTCTGGCCAGTTTGGCTCAAGCCACGATCGGCGACATACCAGCCCGCCACATTTTCTCGTTCTTGCAGAGTGCAGCGATGGAAGGCTATGGGTTGTTCCCAGTCGAAGCGGCTGTACGAGGCGTTGCAGCTGCAGCGTTGGCGGGCAAGTTTTGGAGCGATATGAGAATTGCTGATGGGGGAGTATACCTGGAAGATGATCCAGGACATAATCATGAGGGCGAGGGAGATAGAAACGTTTATCCTTCGAAGAAGAGTGGATTAAAATCTAGGCTCTAGGCGGGGGTCGAATTCAGGAAACTCTGCTCCTTCGGAGCTAATATGGTTTCCGAAGACAGCGTAACACCAGCTCCCATTTCGTTGAAATTCCACTCAACCTTTTGTTTAAACCAAATCTTATTTTTAGGGGAGCTAACACTCGATGTTTGGAATTATTATCAGCTGGAGCCATTTTTGATACCAGAGGTTAAGAGCCCAGTACGATACGCTGGAACTGGTGTCATTCATGATTTTGCGCACCTCAAAAAATTTCAAATTTCAAGCCACTAAAGTTTGCACTCAAACTATTTGCTCCAAGCCCCCCCTATTCTTGTGTTTCATAGCTGGCCACGGCCACTTTTACTTCTCCATACTGTGTCACGATGAACATGGTCTTCCTGTATCTCAGTTCTGAGGAACACTGCAATTCGGTGGAGCTTGTTGTTTACAGCGACGCGTAACAAGTCTGAGCCACTTAGCGAAAATCGCGACGCGTCTCAATTTCTACCCTCCCCTTAGCCTTGCTTCTGGGAATCGACAGTTCAATCATGAGCTTACTCCATACCAACGAGGAATTGCTGTTGGCATGACAATGCATCAATTCATACAGCACGCAAGGTTCGCACTTGGTTTTCTGATCATGGAATTGCTAGAATTACCGACCAGCCACCTTACTCTCCAGACCTCAACCCAATTGAACACATATGGTGGGAGATTAAAAAAAAGCTTTTTAAGATGTTCCAAGAGATAGCAAGCGACACTAGTGAATCAGAGGAGGCAAGGGAGCGACTAGAAATTGATAATCGGCAAGAGATTAAGGACTAAACGCCGTAGAGTTAAAGTGAATTGAACACGTATTTTATTCATACAGATATCTTCAGGTGATGCTCATGAGACTCAATCCTCTTCTCGAACGCGATGATCATCCCATCATACATGCTGTTAATCCCTTTCCGTAGGTAGAGCCCTTTAGAAGCGTACTTGCTACTGTAGGACAAACCCGTTTTACTTAGAAGTTAGCGCTAGCTCTTGAAGTCAGCTGGCTATCCTTTCCATATCTCTCATAGTTACTTGCCTCGGTATCCAGCAAGCAAAAGAGGCATGCTCCTAAATCCCAACAGTTCAAGACGGCGCTCAATGAATCCAACAATCTTTTTGAAAGTCTCCTCGCCCCCTTTACATGCTCCGCTTTCAAGGTGTTGGGCTAACCCGCCAAGGGTTGAGAAGAATTTGGGAGTCTGGGAAGACTGTCCTTCTGAAAATAACCCAGTTGGACAATGATAAACCTTTGGGCAATGAACTGGCGACACCATATGATTTTCAAGGCCTTGCGATGTTGCAAACCCTTTGTGCGTCTTTGGGCAAAGCGGGCATCTGAGTCGGTGAGGTATTGGAGCATGGACAGAATGCTGGTCGTCGGATATTCGCGTTTGAGGTCCGCTAACTAACGATCCTGTCACGCACTCATCCAGACTGAGAATGGAAGGTGACATGATCAAAGACCAATCACTGCTGTCAGCTAAAAGATCCGGCGTTCTTGGCAGGCTGTTTGTAGACGATGTTTCTAAAGGCGGATGGCTTCGGGGAGTGAGTGGTGGCCCCTCAAGAGGGCTGTGGATAAGTCGCTCTGAGTCGTGGGACTGAATCAGGCAGTATATCTTGTCTCTTGTTGTTTTCGAGTCGCATCCCCCGCTTTCTAGGTGTTGTATCAGAGCAGAGGGTGAAGTGAAACGCATCGTGCACCCTTTCCCTAGTGGACAAGTAAGATTGCTTAGTGGTTTGTGCTTGAGTGACGCCCGATGCTGGCGGAGAGCATCGGCGGATTTGAAAGTCCGCTTGCAATCTTCGCATAGCAGCGTCCCATCAATCAATGTCACTATCAGCGACTTGGGCTTCTCCCGTTTGGCTGCTAGAGGCTTTCTGTGCGCTCGGCTTGCCATATGAGCATTAAGGGCGTGGATATCCTTGAAGTCGATATTGCAATCACAGCAGCGGAACTCGGAAGCGTGGATTTGCGTCCGGAGATGCTCTTTGAGTGCTTCCTGGCTATCAAAGACGCGGTCACACTCGGAGCAGAAGCAGTGGCCCGTAAAGGTGCGGTGGTCTTGCATAATGTCATTGCGCTCGCATTTCTTTCCACAATAATTGCAAAACTGGATTCGAATAGGATTCTGGGAAGCCGGCTGGTGCTTGCAATGCTGTCCACATATATGCGAGGAGAAGTGCCCACGGGCTCTTCTATGTTCTTCCAGGTCGATTGCGTTACCGTAAGTGCTACCACAAAAGCAGTTGAGAGTCAGTCTCGAGGAGCTGAACATGGCGTATGGCTTATTCTGAAAGCGTGCAATCCGATAAAGAGAAATTCGGTCATGCTGTATCGCACGGAACAGGGCCAGCCATGGAGTCTAAATACCCCGCACGGAAGCTACGTGGTGAGCCATGTTACGCCGAATTGATATGGAAATATTCCCGCATTTAATGCATTGTAGAGAAACAAGACCACTGACCAACTTACTTTCTAAAGCAGCTACTTTTCCTTGCAAGAGATCTAGCACAAATTATGCTAGTAACAATTGCATTCAATAACGGTATAAATATTTTAAGGAAAGGATACCGTCCCCCAATTTTTGACACTCTCCATGCTTTATTTGAAAGGATCACTCAACGAACGCTACGCCCCAACTTAAGCTTGCGTCTCCCACCACTGCTCCACGCTGTCATCAGCCAAATGTCCGGCTTGCATTGGTGTACCTCTGCTTCCATCATAGGACTTAGTTTCAGCCTCGAGATGTGTGCTAAATCTTGAGGTGGGGTCCTGCTAGTGAGGTAGTAGTCCCTCTCACCCTTAGTAGTTGCGTTGGACGAATTGACTGTCTGACATACTACTACCACAGCGCATGAGAATGCAATCATTGACAGATTGGGAAGGCATCATGCTCTTGGTTGAGTCCTTTCCTTTAGACAGTACTGGGACTGAGTGAGACACGCAAGAGGCACCTGCATATGCCAAGGCCTAGAAATCTCCATCGTTGTCCAATTGACACCAACACCCTTCCACCCTCTAAACCGTCAGTAGGACAGCAATTTTTGTTGTAATAAATTCGGAGCGGTCATGGATTAGAACTGGGCAAGGGCGAAGCCCGAGCTAAATACACGAAGGAATAGGGGTAAAACCCGCTGAAAACCCTTATCGAGCTGAGGTGGCTTCGCCATCTCAGCTCACCAATCAGGGGCTATCACCACCCCCTTCACACGGCCGAGGTGAAACTCCAACAATTTTTGTTGAACGGAACGATTATCGGTTGACTATGGCCCCGAAGGGGCCTTTTATAGTGAGCGGCGGCGATGCCACTGACGTGGCCATTGCCCCCCTTGCCACCACCATGACGCGGCAGAGGCGATTTCCAACAAAGTTCAAGTCTTCCTTGGATTTATCGTGTGCAAAAATGCGTCGAAACGCCACCTTTCTTGGCGCCACTTTTCCGCGCTTTTGTCTTATATATAAGATTAACTCTTAGTCCCATTCTAGCAGTTCCAATGCCTACTAAGAAGCCGTCAAAGCCATCTAACCTCTTGGTTGTCTCGAGTGACCTCTGCAAGGTATATATACCTTACATTTGTGAGGATGGTACAAGTTTGTACCAGCCTCGCAGTGCTCACAAGAAGGCAGCTATCCTCCGAGAAAGCCTGCTGACGCTTGCGAAGCAGAAGCAGCAGCAGCAACAGAAATAGCAACAGCAATAGCAACAGCAACAGCAAGTAGAACACCGAACCAGGAGTACTAGTCCTACAACATCAGTCCCCCCTATTGAAAGTGTGCTTTGTATAGGCGGATTGAATTGCCTTGGATTAATCTTCTATCTGAATTGCATAGTTCTAGGTGCCTTATATTGACATTTAGAGACCCATTAGGATGGCCTGAAGCCATTTACCAATACTAGATGAAAGCGCATGTAAAAAGCTCAGAATAGTATCAACGAAAACTGTAGTCCGAAAGCATATTAATGGACTATCAAATGGTAAGTAACGATGCCACAGTAACATCAATAAATCAGGTGGCTGTAGAGAAAGCTCCAAACGCAGCTAGAATGCTGTGTTCCATACCCCCTGAATCGTTAAATCCCCTGGGTTGCCGAACCCCTGGATATTCCGGATCTAGTATTCCTAACGTGGCAAATCGAAACCACCAGCATTTCTAACACCCCCAACTCCCAAGTGGCTCAAGCAGCAAATACAGCTCAAACAGCAAGCTGCAGACAGAGGTTAGTAATTTACCACCTGCAGGAGGCGAAAACTTACTTAATTGTTGTAAAAACATGTGATAAGATCAAGGGATAATTACGCGGATACCCCCCAAAACCCAAAATCTTTCTCGCGTATACCCCATTTTGGATTTCTTACTTGCATACACCCCACAGGCATTTTGCGATCGCTAGCGCTCAATAAGGAAGACTTCAATGACCAACAACTTTTTAAGACAAGCTCCTAATTTTTCGAGGAGGTAGCCAAATAAAAGAGCAAAAGCTTCTCTTTCAGAATGTGCCAAAAAATTTTTCTGAGTGACTTGTTGTGACCCCACCATAATACCTGATGTTTGTAGTACACCTTAATGCATAAGGTGCATTTTAACACACTACTCATTTCTACACCGCTGTTTCCCACATTTTCCCACATTCATTTCTTCAATATTCTCATTTTCTTTTACTTTTCTTACCATTTGCCTTTTAAAACACCTTGCAATTATGTTGGGCCGAGAATTTCTTACTCTTGCTGAAGCAAGAAGTGCTATCATAACTCATGTTTTCGACTGAGGCAAGTCCTATAAGGTTTTCAAGTTAGATTCTCATTGCTATATTGTTATTTGTAAGGAAAATGAATGTTCCTTTCAAATTTGAGCTTCTGCTTTAAAAAACTGCATTAGGATTACAAAATATATAGAGTATATATGCCCTCCAATCACCCACAATGCTTTTTGAGCTGCGAACTCTATTGCCTATTTACTAGACCACTACCGACAGTCAGTAACTGCGAATCGAGATATAACACCAAAACAAATACAAATCAACAAGCTGCTTCAGCATGGAAATCGAATTTCCTATATCTAAGCGTATCGAGTATGTGAGGCAGCTAGACAGGAGATTGAAGGGACTAAAGGAGGGTCTTTTACCAAGTTTTCAGCTTTAATAGAAGCTATTAACGAATCCAATAACCAAAACTGGGGTACAATGGAACTGAATAGTGATCAGTTTCATTGAGCTTTTGTTACTCCAGCAGCGCTTCGTCATGCTTTCACCAAGTGTCGACCATTTATTGCTCTTGATGGTATATACACCAAATCTAGATATTGAATGACACTTCTTGTAGCTTGCATACCGGATGGGAACAATAAAATTTTACTGATTACTTGGGCAGTGGTGTCTATTGAGAACAGTGACAACTGGTGTTGGTTTTTGGATTGCATAAAGGAAGTATTTCCATCTATTACCAGAAGGCAACAGGTAGTTATAAGTGATCAAGATAAAGGACTATATGAGGCTGTCGACAGTATACTACCAGATGCTTTATATAGTCATTGCTGTGATCATTTGGCAGATAATGTTGAGAAAGAGTTTGGTTTAGCTTGTCGGAAGCTATTTTGGAATGTGGCCTACACTACAATTGAGGAGAAATTCAATGCTGCTATGGATAAGCTTAAGGGCGAAAAACTTGCAACATATACCTACATAGCTGGTATTCCCTCTGAACAATGGGCAACATTCACTTCTCCTGGCTCTCAGTATAGGCATATTACCTCAAATATTGTCGAATCAGTCAATTTCTCCTGGCTTGAAGCACGAAGCCTTTCTCCTTTACGAATCTTTTTGCATATCTGGACTGATCTTATGCAGAAATGCTACTACCGATCAAGAAATCCCCAGAAGTCTAAGATTATAATGAATGCTGCAAAGGAGTTCTTAGATTACGAAATGGCAACAGTTTCAACAGTTTTTGGTTTCCCAGTCTAGCAATAGTTTAGCACAAGTTTTTATCCTATATGGTTCAAGCTATGTTGTTGATCTTCATGCTGGAATATGCTCCTATGGTAAATTTTAAGAATATTATTTACCTTGCCGGCATGCTATTGCTACTTGCATATTTCTGGCTGAAGACCCCTACATTCACGTTCACCATACATACAAACTATATAACTATAGAGAATGCTATAGCCAGACGATAGGTCTGATTCGAGAAGAGAAATTGCTTAGCAATAAGGAATTTGAGTATCGGGATATAGAAGGGGGAGGAAGTGAGGAAGTTGAGATTGAAGATATAGAATTTGAAGAGAATAATCAGACAGAGGAGGAAATAAATGATATGGAAGAAGAGAATGAACCTACTATAGTTTGCTGTGCTTCTACACTTGCAAAGTAAAGAGAAAGACCAAAGAAAAAGAGATATTGGAGAGGAGAAAAGAAAAAAAAGAAAAGACAGATTACATGCAATCATTGTAGTCAAATAGGTTATAATTGAGCAACATGTCGAAATTAGACTGCTTAATATATATAAAGAGGTTGAGATGTATGGGAGTAAGAAATCTCAAAAATGGGATATATGCGAAAAAGATTTTGGTTTTTGGGGGGTATCTGATTAATTAACCCTTCTTTTTATGTTATAATTTCTCCAACAACAATAACCATAATATATATGATTTAGTTTCGCTATTGCGCATACATTTGTGTATTACAAAATGTATGAGAATGGCTAGTCTGTATGCGATGAACACTCTAGTACTTATTTTATTAAAAAACACATCCAAAGTCATAAATATCATCATTCTCATCCTTTTGAAGCCGTAACTCCCATTCTAATTGTTGCGTATCGTGTTTTTCCTGGTGTAAGTGCCCTAGCATACCTGCATGGTGCCCACACGGTTTGTGACCCTTATAATTATCCTCTTCTTGGGGCTGCATCCACACAGCCTAGACCCTTTTAGCTGCTAGCAAATAATGTAAGCAGGTTTTTTACAGCACACTTGTCATGGCTGTAGTTATGTAGCTAACTGCCTCGTCTTGCCAAAAGTTGCACCTTTGTAGCCTGCAACCTCAAACTGTATAAGGGATTTCCCGATATTTAAAGGACCAGTGAGACCTCAGGAAGGAGAGTGTGCTCAATTCATTCAATATAACAATCGTCAGAGGGGGTTGCAGCTGTTCAAGGCAAGCTGATAGCTCCATCACAAGTTCGTTCATCCTTCTACAGTGTGAGAGTTGGTAGGTTTAAGCAGGGCACAAGCGAAGCATTGGAGCAATGGGTCAGAATGCAGGTGTAGAATTAATGCTCGAGGACTCTCTCAGAGGTGGGCATCGCCCTGACTATGTAAACCCGGCAGGCCAAGGACAGCCACTGCCAAGGGTTGATGGTACTATCCTTGCCGAGCAGCCCTAACCCGTGTCCCTGACACCCAGGCGTGGATCCTCACCAAAGAATGTTAATAGCTCTTCAAAGGCTATGCTCTCATGCTCAATAAGATGTTATCTTTGTTGTTACAGGTCTACGAGGTGGGGCGGAATTGTGGTAGCAGGAGTGATGTACGAGTAGGGCAAATAAGAGAATTGAATTGCGACTAGCCCGCTAGACTACAAGATGGGCGCATCCAGGCGCCTTAAGTGCTTGCTTGAGGTTCGCGCTGCGAACCTCTTAATTAAAGGGGTCAGTATAAGGGGCATTCATGCGTTCACGCGATTGCCCTTGCTTAATTAAACTCCAGGCAGCAGCCAGCAGCTTCCTGTGGCGGCGCTGTGAGCATCCCGCCAACAACCTTGACTGATAGATTGGTTTTTCCGCTCACGCGGTCGTCAACATACTCCCGAGCTCGAACCCTACAAGCGCTAAAGAACCAATCCACACCGTACGCCTAGAGCACGAACTCGGCTGCCATGAAGGGCCGAACCCTTATGTCAACGCAAATTGAGAAAGAATACCTGGGGTCGTAGAGAACATATTACTACGTAATAGTTAATCGAGCATACTCTCAAGCCTTTTCCATAGGTTACTCTCTTTTCTTTTCCGATAGTCTCTCCTAGGCCGTCTCAGCTCCCGAGTAGAAGTTGTGCTCCTGCGCTTCTATGATAGATATATTTGTACCACCTCAACAAGGCTGCGAATTGCGACCCCCATCGCCGATGAAACAATGAATGGATAGAACTATCTCATTCGACCAAACTTCTCTTGAATTTACTTAAATTTTCCAATCTGTCTTGTTGCTTCTTCTGACGGCACTCTAGCTGACGAGGCAAGGCCCAAACGAAGCTCAAAGCAGCCGTGCACCCCATAGAAGCAAAGAGACGTGATGGAGTCACGTGACACATAGTGAGGCTGGAGTAAGATTGCGTTGCTTCTCTATGGCCGCGCTCTAACCGAAAGGGATAGGTTCTGCAGACTGCCTGGGACTGACGCAAACTAGGGCGCTTATCAGCAGCCTTGGCTGTGGTCTCGACCGTTCTCCAATAAGCCACGACATCTCCCCCCACCCTCTCTACATATGTAGAACTTTCTATACATGGTAAATAAACCTAAATAAGGGACAAATCCAAACAGCCCCCGAGAGGAAAAAGAAATACTTCCCAGGTTCAGCCTTGCGGCCGGAGAAGCGATTCTCCCACTTACCTTGTCAACCTTAAGCCTCCTCCGAACGAGGCTTACCGTTCGTGGGGGAACAAAAGTTGGCCTAGCGATGACCCGACTAGGGGTCAGCAGAGCGGAAAAGCATCCCCCCTCTCATCGAGGTTAAAATAAGATGGCTATAAAGGAAGGGCTCTTCCGCTGGATACCAAGACTGCGGGACGCTGTGCAATTTGGCTTTTCTTAAACTTTATCATGATTCAGCGTCAGTAGCTGCGCTCTCTAGACTTTCCTCCAGAAATAATCGCACCGGCTCCCGGCCCATTTCAGCCCCCAAAAGAAGAGATCAGTCATGTTCGCCATTCCAGGCCTTGGGCGCAAACCCGCAACCTCCAGCATCATGCTGATCCTCCTCAGCCTATACATGTCCACTCTAGCCTCAGGATTCCGCTTTGCACCCGAAGCCAACTTCAACTACTGCTGGATCCACAACGTTTCCAATCTCAACACGTCGGATTATAGTGACAAGAGACAATACTTCGAGTGGGACTCGGCACACCTATATCGGCTCAACGTATCGGGGCCACGGATTACTCTTGGCTACTGCGAAGAGGCCTGCGGTCCTGGGTATATGATGTGGACGTGGGACGATACGCTGCAGCGGATTACCATGTGGGTATTTCCGGCAGTTCTACTCCTCGTGCACTTCCATTTCGCCCCGCTCGGGATGGGCAACACATGCAACATCATCTTGCATATCCTAGGGGATCCGTTAGATACCCTGTGGAGCATGATGACCAGACAAGAGGTGAACAGGAGGTTATTTCGGCGAGCCAAGGAGTACAGCAGAGGCCATGAATTCAGACATATCGCGACGGTCTGGAGCGCTTACGATGAATTGGGCTGGAGGGACCCTTCCTCCGAGACCCTTGGACTCAGGAATCCCCCCGGGCCGAACGGGGAAAGCCATATGCCACAGGGTGTTCTTCAACGAGGATTGGCCACCGTCGGGGGGTGGGTGGGTAGGCCGAGGGGGTACGCCAGGATCACCCCCGTCTGCGAAGGCAGAGAGCCCACGGAAGCCGAGCTGTACTACATCCAGCTCGCCAGCCACCGCCTCGCGTCCAACCGGTCAGAATCCCAGCTCACGACCTGGTTCGCCATCATCGGGCTCTTCATCGGGCTCATCTCCGCCTTCATCCGGACGTACTCGCAGCCGGCCAACAACCAAACCGCGCACACGATCGCAGTGGTGACGCTCTTCTTCATCCTGATCCCGATCGTCAAGATCAGCGGCAACATGGGCTCGTTTACGTCCACCTCCGTCGCCGTGAACATCATCCAGGACCTGCGCCGCAACCTCAGGTCCCTGAAACCCGACGGCCCGCAGCTGTTCCCGCCCATAAGGCTGAGCGAGGATCTTCGCTGGGATTATATGGCGGGAGAGAGAGACATGGAGATGCATCGGGGCGGCGGGGAGTCGGAGTACGAGAACGTGAAGGTGTGGCCGAAGATGGCGCCGTGGGCGGGGATGAATAACTCGTGGAGGCCGTGCAAGCGGATGTTGATTGAGGATGCCTTCTCGACGACTGACCGGAGCCCGACTAATTTGTTTCTCCTGTCTTTTCTCTTCGTCATGAGCGCTTATGCCCCGGCCTTGGTGCTTTCCTACAAGACGCCCACCGTGGGATTCAGCTGCCGCTCGATGGCTTGGACTCTCGTCCTCATCGCCTGGGTACTCAGCGCCGCAGCCGACCACGTCCTGAAACTACGGACCCCCTCGGCGAAGAGCCTGTGGGCAAAGACATTGACCAAGGATTCCTGTGTCACCTTCTACTTTATCCTGACCATCATCACGGCGCAGATCGGCCTGTTCAACAACTGCTGGTGTCGGTCGGGCGTGCTGGAGCGTCGCGGGAACGCCTACGTGGCCCTCGCGCCCCTCTCGCAGGACGACTGGTTGGCCGCGTGGCCTCTCTGGACTATCACCCCGATATCCTTCCTGCTATTCATTCTGGTGTTGATCTTCACGGTCGGCCGGGACGGCGACGACGCGAGGACTCTACTCTCCCGAACCGAGTACAACCGACAGGCCGACGTGCTGCTCCTGACGGGTCTACGGGCCGACCTGGAGCAAAAGGGCAGCTTCCAAAAGCCACTCTGAACCCCCGTGGATGAAATGCAGAAACATCAAGCACTAACACCGGAAGCATGAATTTTGGCTTTCTATTTTTTCTCCTCTTCTCCCTTTTACTATTCCCAGTAGTAAACCCCCGCCAAAAAAGCCAACGCGACGGGGGGAAACGAAAACCAAACCCCCCCCCATAGCTATAGCCGTCGCAGACGGGAATAGACAAAGCTGTACGAATTGGGGTCTTTTTCGCGGGAGCACCGGGTTCTCATTTAGCGGCACCGGGAACGGCTGTAGCAGCACTACTGATAGCACCGGGTACGGCCATAGCAGCAACATTCACAGCGCTCAAAGCTTTAGTTTGAAGAGGTTGGAGAATGTCACCGTCTGGAAAGTCGCGTAGCATAAGGATCGGATTATTTGGTAGCTGGATGTTAGTGAAGTTGAACTATAAATTAGAACCTGTTAGTCAAAGCGGGTATTGATACATTAAAGAGTGGGAGGCCGGCGGAGTGCTTCAGGGCAGTCGAAACCGAACATAGCGTCGGGAGAGTCGAGTTCGACTGCCCCGAAGGTTTGGTGACAATTTTTCGTCACGAAGCATGGAGATGTAAATAAATAGAATAGTATTGAACATAATGAATAAAAATTAGCTAAATATCCTCAGCAGCATCTCTCTATAGGCGGTCCTCAAGTTCCTCAGCAGCTTTCTAAGCTCGAGTGCGTCTGCGTATAGGAACAGCCTCCCTATCTCCCTCAGTTGGCGCCTGGATTGCTGCTGCCCTTGTACTTGCCCTTGTGACCATTTTCCTAGATCTATCATCAATCTCTACGTTAGTCAATGCTCTTTTTCTGGTACTGCCCTTCTTCTTCTTGTGCTATAAGCTCAAGTTAGAAGGTAGAGCTTCAGGCATCTGAGGGGAAATTTCACGATTTATTTCCTCCAAAGTATGACCCTTAGCTACAATCTGGTCATTCATTGCCACCATTCTTCCCATTACATACTCAGATAGCTCAGGGAGTATATGGGATTGCTCATTAAGCAAATTGTAAACAGACTCCATCACAATATCCTTACTCCTATTACAAAATCCACCTACGCATCTCTTTTAAGGGTTTATGGCTGCGTCATAATAGCCCATAGCATATTCCCCAGCAAGCACTGGACTTCTAGAAAGCTACTATTGATGGTGGACAAGTGACAATGGCAGTGGCAGGCCCTCCAGTAGCACCTTAATTATCCAATGCTTACAAGGGAGTCCATATCTCAATGAAAGTATGTAGTTCCTAACACTAATCTGGAGAATTCTTAGGGCATCTATGAGAGTTGTAGAAGGCATTCCTATCTAGCGTGAGGTGCTGGGCAGCCATTAATGGAGTGGCTTGAGAGAAGATGATCTGGGAAACTCTTAGAGCTATTTCTTCTTGGATTGCAGCAGCATATCTTGGTTGTCTCTTTGCATGCAAGGTGTATGCTAATTGATTGGGCACCATATCATAGGTCTTGGTATGGCTTCCATATGTAATGCCTAGAAACCAAGCCTTCTGTAAGACTCCTAACTCAAAATGTTAGTATTTGTGTGTAAAAATTAACAGTCACAACTTAACTTTAGTAACACCTCTAAATGACACATGTATCTGCCAGGGGCATACCCTAGCTTAAATGATAGCTGTCTCATACTGCCTGTTACTATCTTCAACAGCATGGTCATCTAATTTGCACCATTCCTTGTGTTTTGGTCATAGTGTATATAAGCATATCTATTAAAAGTATTTGCTTTTCTTGACTGGTGGTAACAATACAGAAGCCCTGGCTGAAGTTATAGTTTTGCAGTTAATTGTATGCTTGGTCTGGTTCAAGATGTTCACCAGACTGGTATGGTAGAAAATGCTGGAAAAGTATCAAATCGATATCTTCTCTAATAGGAGCAATAACAAATTCAGAAAGACTAGCAGTGGCAACCCAGGAAGACATGATTAATGCTTTGACTAATTTTTTGAGGCCTTTCAAATGCTAAATAAATATAACAAAAAATAGACTCTATAATGAAGTCCGTTGTGGAAGCAGAATGGTTGCAATCTAAGTCCTAATATTTTCATAATCTGGGTCGAAATCTCTACTGGGACAACAAGATAATACTAAAACCTCTCTCATGAGCTTTCTGAACCCAACCTGAATATATTCTAACTGTAAAGAGCTATTGCAGAATAGCGGTATGCATGCTACATGTAGTTTTAGCTGCATTTCTTCAGAGCAGCTGAACTCGACTCTCCTGAAGCTATATTCAGTTTTGACTACCCCGAAGCCCTCCAGGAGGCCGGCGGGTTATAGGTATGGGTATATAGGTATGGTACTGTAATGTGCTAGCCTGTTGACTAGAATTGTAGTATTTTGGCCCAGTTGGTAGTCATATGCGAGTTCCGGCATCCGACCGTTACAGTATGTTGAAACTATGAAGGATGAAGTGCTGGGTGTACTTGTGTGAGCTGAGGGTGAACATTACCTAGGCTCACTCAGTTTACCATTTAAAGCTGTGCCAACTAGATAAGTCGTAGGTGAGGAGAAAACGAAATTCTAAAGTCTTTCTATGACCAAGAAAAGTACAAACTACAGTGGACTCCATCCTGTTCGATCAGGTAAGCAATGCCATCCTGTGCTCGCAAGAATAGGTGAGCCAGTATTCAATCCAGGGTGATCACTTACCCACATCTAATTTTAGCCTCTATTTATTGTCACAGCAGTCAAGCCGTTCCAGGTTTAGACAGCCAGCTAGGATGTCCACCTATATAGCAGAGAAGTGGTAATGATCGATGACTATGACAGGATTGGCATTAAAGTGGACCAAGGCTGTTCCGGGTATAGGCAGTCAGTCAGGACGACCAACCATACAGATAGAAAAGAGTACTGAACTGGTACGAAGTCACAGCCAGTAGGGGGCCTGGCCATAATCGGTCAAGCGACCCTGAATGCTGATGTTTTTGGGGTCAACATTGTCCAGTGCAATGTCTTGGCTGACTCAAACCGAATATATTGTACTGAGGAGGCTATAAGTGTGCTGCTGGGTAGAAGGATATTGTATTAAGATGGAGGTCAATACTCCTAATAAGCCAGCCCCTGCCAAGCTTATGACTAACACCTCGCTTACATAAAACCTTTATGAACGTATTTTTTCAGGCATAGAAATGCCCTCCACAGTACCGATGGGGCCCATGCTAGGAACTCCATTGGTCAATGCTTGTATTTACTAAGATAGACCTTAGTTGTAGCTAGGCACAACTATAGTCTATGATCATACCCTATTCTGGTAGTCCTCCCTATCCTACTTACATGATAGTCAGCTGGGCCAACATAAATCCACTGCCCCAACCGACGCCTGCAGCAATTTCCGACTGTAAGTCAGCTGTAACAATTGACTGATCGAACCCTGCCGTACTCATCAGCAAAGAAAGGAAATAAATTCACATATGGAAGGAAGAAACTTAGAGGATAGTGAAATAGTAGATGTGCTGAGGGTACAGATGTTAGCTCTGACCTTGCAGCAGTCAGCTCTAGAAACAGCGATGAGGGAGCAGGACAAAAAGAGTGAACACCAGACTCTCATATTAGAGCATTTTCTAACTATAATGAACAGACAGACTAGAAGCACTCCAAACACAAACCTAACACCATTGATACCTGGATTGACTACCCCATCATCACGACTGAAGTCATCACAAATACCACAAACAACTATACTGACAGTGAGCCTATTCAAACATGCAGTACCTCCTGAATTCAGCGGAAAATGTTCAGAATACAGCGACTTTGTTAGCCAACTAGACCTATACTTCCTACTGAACAAATGCACCTTCTAGACTGACCATCAACAAGTGCTCTTTGCAGTTTAGCAACTAAGAAGCATGGCCTATATGTGACGGCCAGCGGCCCACTGGTATAGACTAGGTGCCGCAGGTACTGAGAATATGAGGGCCGATCGGTCAGGAGCAACAGGAAGTCTGGCTGACCTAGCTGAAGACCAGGTCGGTTAGCCAGGTCGGTTGGCCAAACTGAGTAGGAAGCGCAGCCTACTTGGCCTACAGCCAAGTAGGTCAACCAGACTGAGTGGAGGGCGCGACCTACTAGGCTTACAGCCAAGTAGGTCAGCCGAACGAAGTCCCAACAATAAGGTCAATAGGACTATGTACACAGTAAGAGGAGTATTGTCCGATGGGGACTCTATGGAGGCCAATCCGGCCTACATATTGTCCGATGGGGACTCTATGGAGGCCAATCCGGCCTACATATAGTCCGCTATGTTGTTGGGGCTTGGCATGGTTGCTCCCAGCAACCGTTGCCTAGTAGCGCCTAGGTAGGCCATCGGCCAACCTATGTCCAGGCATGCCGTGACATTATAGGTAGAGAAATAGAGTTAATCATAAGAATGCATCTAGTTCTTCTTGATTCTGGGGAACTGGTCCTTTTAGGATTCAGTCTCTATGTTGAATAGAAGGTGTTAGACCATCAGGGCTACCCATAAATCCGATTAATTCTAAGGTCCTGACAAACACCGTTATCTTTACTCCTGAACAATATACTGAACCAAATGCAACTCTTGGGAAGTACTTCTTATGTAAGAACTTGAACTGAGAGTCGAAGTACTAAAATCCTCCTATATGATCATCTATGAACGGTAAGAATCTTCCTTTAGGGAATCTGCTGATTATCGAATTTATACTTGACTGAGTACTACTCTTAACTAACAGCCCAAATACCAGGTCGGTGAACTGTGAATAGGTATGTGGTGCTCCTTTGAGTCCTTGTCCTATACAAAGATAAATATACTAACCATGCGGTATCACTATTCCAGCCTTATATTCATTACCAGGTTTAATTCTTATAGCCCAATAACCATTCGAAGCATCTGTACAGAAGAATGAGGTGTACCCCGGTCGGAATATTGTTTCCAGAACTTAATCAATTTGATGCATTAGATGTTGCGGTTTAACAGTGACATCGTTTATTAGAATGAAGTTATGTACTACTTGGGTTTGATCTGATCCTTTCTTTTTTGGTGGGAACTTCGTTCTGGCCCCCTAGTCACTAGCACCTTGAACGATAATACCAGATTCCTTCATCTCTGGGAATATCCTTGTAGTGAACTCTCTTTCCTGAAGTGTATACTGGGGAGTCTTAGCCTTGATCAGGTTAACCTTCAGTTTTAGATCAATTGAATGATAAAGCAAGTCAGTAGGTTTGATGTTTCTTATTCACTTCACAAAGAACCCATGCTATGTATAGAATATTTACCTTGTTGCTGCTTGTTGCCCTGGCATATTTGCTTACCCTCCAATAATGATACCTGTATTCTCGAACTAATTCTCCACAATCTCTTGTGAGTCGGTAGATAACTTTCTTAATATCAGTCTTCTTTCCACTGGACATCTTGCAGTTTGCCACATGACTATTGGCTTTGATGGAAAGGCCACTTGGTCTTGTTGCATTTGTATGATCTCAGCTGCTGTGCATACTTGGTGTACATTTGAAGGCATCTTTCTCTTCTGCTCAAAACTGATATCTTTGACTTTAATTCATGGCTTTTGCTTTTCATCTTCAGTGTAAGGATCCTACATAAAGGATACTTTTGAGCTTCATAAGTAGTGTGGTGGTTCTCGACTTTCTTGTAGTTCACTAGTACTCTGACGTATATCTGCTATGCTATGCTATATGGCTCTATATGGGATGGGTCCGGCCTGCATTAGGGCAGTCAAAACCGAAAGTAGAGTTGGTAGAGTTGAATTCGACTGCCCTGAAGAATCCTGCCTCTAACTGCGCGCAGTAGGCTCACTGAAACTCTGAATTTGCTTCCCACAATCAGAGAACCTTGGGAAGAACTCTGGAGAATATTTGGGGAGTAGTTAGGCGTCAGGTTCATGGCGCCAGTGGATTAATAGTGTAGGTAACACGCGACTGCACCCCTCAAGCCCTACTTCCTGCCTATAATAACGTATAGCACTACATTTAAACTGGTAGGCATTTTGGAAGTTCTTAGAGCATACCGAGGGTATTTAGGCAACAGACTAAGAAGCTTTAACTTTATTGACCCTGGAGCCACTCTCGACAGTTAACCCCTAATCTAATAATGTGAACTACATTCAAGCTTCACACTACATATATCTTTAGAGATGCTAAAGTGATATTTTGATGGCTTCCGAGGCCTATTTACTAGAGGGGTGAAGTATTTAAGTAAATGGTGGACTAATGCTATGGGACAGTTGCCTGCTAGCTTAACTGCTTGCCTGGGTCCCGACGCTGCCTAAACCTGACCAATAATCTTTCGAGTATATTTCCAGGAGACCTCCAAAACCCCCTTCCAGGTTGTAGATCATTACGGAAAGATGACACACTTACAGCGCAATGTCTGAGGTACATGCCTTCAAGGCAGTCAAATTCAACACTACCAATTCGACTTCCAGTTTCGACTGCCCTGAAGCAGATTGGGATGGGTCACTCGCGAGTTGCTGGATTCTCGGTAGTACATAACTTAAATGAATGGGTAGGAACTTGGATTTTATTAAATGCTAGAACTGATCACTGACCTCCTCTTGAGGCCAGCTCTCCTCTTGAGGCCAGCTCTCCTATCTTTATACTGCAGAGTAGACTTGAATGGTATTCTCTATCACTTGACCCTCTCTGCTGAGAAGATGACTTCTAGGAGGCCTACAATTGGATTGCGCCTCCCTGTCAGCTTGCGTCCTAGGCGTGACTATTACTATGACTGGTACTACCATGACATTCAGCTTTCCCAGGTTGTTAACTGCACCGACCAAGTACTTAGTCCTATAATAGTGCTATTCTTTTCTCATGTTAAGTTTATCCTCCGGTTTGTCAATTGCCTCCTCTGCCCACTTTTCTTCTAGCTCTTCCTCAATATTCACCTCTTGTCTAGGTCCTAAGTTGTATCCTGATTCCAGGTCCTGTAATTATTCCACTCCAAGAATATTGGCTGGTGTAGATTCTACTGTCCTCTGAACTGCAAGGTTATTAATTGTGAACATCTTTTTCTTAGGCTACCGGTATTGCCACAGGGTAAAATGGTAGTGCCACAGGGCGAAAACGGTAATGCCACAGGGTGGAAATAGTAGTGCCACAGGGAATTTTTAAGAGCAGAGAGGGCTTGATCTAGAGCTATTCTATGTACATAATTAAATCACTTGGGGCTACTTGACATCTCCCCCAGCTTCTTGACGTCTATGACCACTTCTAAGTCCACTTCTTGGTTGTGGCATATCTACTCACTCAAAGGCAGAAGGCTCTCACCAAGTTGATGATGTTGTGAGACCGATCTGGAAGCACAGTTTGGTAGAGCACGGCGTCGCTGTCCTGGTTGGCTGCTGCTAGGGCAGCCATGAACCTCTGCAATGGCCATTTCCAGAACAAGAGGGATGACGGTCAGAGGCGTAAGTAGCAAAAAGTGCTAATGTGGATGGATGTCGTCTATTGTCAAGGTTTTATTTTCTTGAAGTCATTTTTTCATTTGATAAACACATGGTAGGCCCATAGATCATGTGAAATTGTTGCGGCAACAAGGTAAAAATTCTGGTTTTGAAAGAAGATGCTGTTTATCCCAAAGGCGTCTAAGAGCATAATTTGATATGCGGCCAATTAGTTGAGCGTAAAAGAGATCTTTAGCAGTATGAGGTGTTCTGGTTTTGTTATGCGCAATGGCGCCATCGAATTCTGAATGTTGATTAACAAGTAAAAGGGTGATCTTATCATAAACTGCTTTAAAATCTCCTGTCGAAACCTGAAGATATGATTTTAAAACACTATGTGCTCCTTCCACTCAAGATGTAACTCGGTTTCTGAGATGCAAATGCTGATCCATATAGACCCGAACCACAAGATGCTTCCAGAGATCTAGCTAAGTTTTCTTGAGTTACTGTACCAATTTGGGAGCCTGAGTATCAAAGGTATCTTGCAATGCCAGCCATTTTTCCTCAAAAATATTCTCACTTCCACTCGATACCACTTCTATCCACACTTTCATAAAAGCATTCCGTTCATCCACCTTTTCAAACCTCTTTGATGCATGAACTAGAACATTCTTCTCAATATGCCAAATGCATAGAAGATATTGTGTTTCAGGAAACACTTGACGAACTGCATTCATAAGTACCAATTCTCTATCCATAAGCATGACACCGGTAGTCAAGTCAATAGTGTAAAGCTCTTTCAATTGCTCCATTACCCAAACGTAGTCATCATCTTCTTCTTTAACTGAAAAGCAAAATGCAATACAGAAGTTTGTATTCAAGCATATTGTGCCCACGATATTAAGAAGCGGCATCTTAAATCGGTTTGTCTTATAGGTGCAATCGAGAAGGAGGATGTCTGGATACTGGTGAAAGATTTTGATACTTCATGGGTGTGCGAAGAATAGGTGAGTAACTCGTCTAATACTATCTGTTCTATTTTTAAAAGTATAGTTACTACTCTTTAAAATAGTAATGGGAGACTCCATTGGTGTTTTGTCTGCTAGGTTTTCCAGATTAATTTCCTTGCAGATATTGTAGATGCCAGCTGCGAGAATAGCATGGTGGGTACTTTGTTTGATTGTGGAAACAATCTCTCGTGATGCAATTCCAGAAGTCGAAAGCTCCCTAATTTGCTGCTTAATAGCAGGAGTGAGATGACGCTGTATAGGATGTGAAACCGCTGTAATAGTTGCTTCATAATTGTGGTCTGCGTTTCTAATTTTCATGGACCAGTATCCATTATTAAGATTTGCCTAGATCGAAAAAGGACAGTCTACCAAGCGGGTACCAGTATCACGAAGACGATTGGTATCATTTATACCATAACGAGCTCTATATTGGCCTCTCTGATTGCAGTAAAAATAGATAACGCCATCCTTATCATTGGAATACTGTATAGTGATCGCGTATCTGTTGGTTGCAGCATAGGCTTGTAAAGCATCAACTAATGCCTTTCGGTTGGGATACTAGACAGATTCAGGTGGTGGAAGGAGACTCATGATCACAGCGATAGAATAGAGATGATTTGGACGACGTTGGTCTACTAGCAGTGAAAAAATTTCATTGCCATGGCGCTAGAATCGCGCCCTGTGGCACTACCATTTCCACTCTGTGGCATTACCGTTTTCGTTCTGCAGCACTACCATTTTGCTCTGTGGCAATACCGGTAGTATTTTCTTATAGTCTTCCTTTGCTACTCCTTCTATCCACCAACGTGATAATAGCAGATCATAAGTCACTCCAATCCCTGTAACATATGCTGTGATCGGCATCTCCACTTGTGCTACATTTACCGCGATATCCACAAAATCTTTTATTTCCACCAAATCATCACTTTCTAGTCATATACCTCATAGTACTTCTCTTATAGGGTGAGTCTTTGTACATATCTTTTGTACAGATTTAGAATTAATCAAGTTCACAACAGCACCTAAGTCTACTAACGTCCTTGGTAAACATCGTCAATTTATTGATGATGTGATATAGAGGCATTGCTGTAGATCTCCCAGCCTTGGAACTGTCTGCATCACAGTTGGTTCTACTACTAGTTCTTTATTAGCTGTCGATGCTGTCACAGCTCAAGTATATTGAGAAACCTGTTTGCGTAGCTTGGAGGACTTCATCTCATTTGCTATTTGTCATCGCACAATTGAAGCAATGTCAAATAACTCCTATACTTTAAGTGTAACATCAGCATCTAGGATTTTCCTGGTATAGAACCTTTCATGTCCTACAATTCCTTTAAATGGTGGAGGTAACTCATAAGGTTTCTGTCATGCCGCTATCTGACACCCTCCTTCTACTTCTTTGTTTCGTATCTGTTTAGCATTTTTTTGCTATGACTCTTACAGCTGAGATCGCAATTGTATATCTATCACCTGCCCTTCCTGTTCAATCTGCTGAGTGACTAGGGAATCCTCTTATATTAATTCATCCCTGTCTTGATCTTGCTGAGATTCTTGTAATTGTCCTTAGTTTCTTACTCTTAAAGATTGTCAAGATGCAATCCTCTTTAGTGTTTCTAGATATGGTAAGTTTCTTAGATTTGTTACTGATTTTCAAGCAGCCAGAGCAGCAATAGGCCAAGGTTGCTTTACTTACTGTATATGCTCAGGTATTACAGAATTGGTAGTAAAGGATATGTGGCAGGTGCTTTGTTGTTAACTCGCTGGTGGTATCGTACTTAGGTTCTGTGCATTTGACTACTTTATCTCCCAACTTTGCTATCGTTCCTCTTGTCTCCAACGTACTTCTTCCCAATTTGCTCTAAATTGCTCTGGAAACACTGGTGCTAATGTACAGCATTATGCTGGATGACTGGATTCTAAATAGTTGAAGCATACTATGTCTGACTTCAATAGGTTGTTAAATCGATTTGGTGATGTCAATCGCACAGGTGGTGTTCAAGTTGTCAGCTTATCACAAATCATCTGAAAAGCTTAAATTATTTTCGCAATAGAGTAAGTCTCAAAGGTTGCTGCTGTAGCTAAATATGTGAAGGCTGTTGTAACTTATAGGGATCATGCATAAAGCTTTCGAACTGCGGATTTAACATCCTGAAAGATATACAAACTGTCAGGTAGAATCAGGTCGAGCATCTGTCAGTATTGATAATTATTGAAGCCGTTGATGAAATCTTGCAGTAGAGTAAATGCCATATCCTCATTTATGGCCAATGCTGCCAGTGATTCTCCTTCTTTCAAGTAGTCTGTAATTGACTTATTGCCTTTCCGCAGAATTTTAACTTGCTGGTAAAGTAGAGTCACTGTTACTCTTCGCTATTGGCTTGTCCAAATCTGTTTCCAAATTCTTCTTTCAACTCAGTCCAATTGTCTTGTATCATGAGATTTAGACCGTCAAACTACTGTCTTGCTTCCCTTCTTAATCCATTGTAACAGAAAATAGGGTATAGCTCTCTTTTCTCATTCTCATCGCTTGTTGTCTTGTCTACTAATAGTTGTACTGTCTTCAAGTACATTCTAACATGGATGGTTTTTACCTAATACTTGAAAAGGTTAGTGAGAGAGTGTTTTTGTTCATTTTGTTGATGGTATACTAGGTAGGCTCGGTCGGGAATGCTCGTCAAAGTGTAACGGTTTCACTGCTTCTCGATATATCAAAAAGCTGAAATGTTGATGATAAGGAATCGAAAGGGTCTTCGATTGAGGTTGCTCTTGATCGTATAACTGTACTTGCAATGGGAATTCTGGAGATAAATACTGGTTGTCTAGAAAGATTTATAGGCTGGTCCAGTACTAGTAGTTTAGCTACTCGAGGTTGATGAAATGTATCCAAGTCTTTTCTCATAACCTGTGTACCAATTAGTCATATATAGTGTAATGATAATAGATGTGATAAAAGTTAAAACTCTTCTTTAATGTTGTTTAATAGGTTGATAAATCGTTGCTGGTGTTAGTAGCTTCTTGCTATGTTCTTACTTGAAAATTTATCAATGACCTTTTTAATGATAGGCATGAGCTTCTCTCATCCAAATTAATCAAATAAAGTAGTAGCCAGACTGAATTTCTATGTCTACTGGACCTAACTACCAATAACCTAAGAATTTCCTCACATTCGCTAAAGATGCAGAGTATTCAGTAGACTTCTGGAGAGGTAGAAATATGATAAATTCGCTAGCTATGAGAAGGAAACAAGAAGAGGTTCCATTGCCAAGACCAGGCAGAACGCTTCACAGGGAGATTCTAAATCCCAACTTCCTGGGCAACCTCTGGCCTCCACAGTACCTGCTTGAACATCAGTCACAGCTGCTTCCATAGCAGTCAGAGTACCTTATGAGGTGAATAGTAGACAATTATAACCCAATACTGGCTAAGGTTCATGCTTTAAAGGTGAGAGATAAAGAAATCCTTGCTTAGCTCCCCCCCCCCCCCCTCCCCTTTGCCCTCCAACTTAAGTCTACAGACAAGAAAATAAAAGGGAAGTACTAGAAAGCGAGCACTCACTGGTGCAGAGGACTCAGAGCGCTAGTAGAAAGCAATAAGAAGAGTACAGACAAGAGCAAGGGCAGCTCAGGAGCTGCAGAGTATTCAGAGAAGAACTGCAGTAGCATTTAAAAGATGTACCCATAGTTAGAAGGCTACAGATCTACTTGAAGATCAATTACAAAGGGACGCTGCTAAGCATATATAAAGATTCTTAATTATTTATATATTTTATCTACACTATTTGTTAGTCTCATTGTGCTGAAAACCTTCCAAACAGTCGAGTTCGACTCTCTGAACTCGATGTTGTTATCCAATTGCCCAGAAACAGACTGCAACAATCCGTTTGAATTACTAGCTCTACATCTGTTTGATTTGCTTGCCGTGATTCATGATGACTGATCACTCCAGGACTTGAATGTATATATTATTGAGATTTGATCTAATAGGGTTCTCTTCACTAACTTAGAAAACTTCGGACAGGCTCGTTTCCAGGTCCATGATTCTATAATCAATAAAAAAACATACTGTAATGATATAGATGAATAGCCCTTCAGCCTTCTTGACAAATTTTTTCACCTTATCTTTGCCAGGCTAGTCTGTAGGAAGGGTAGGCTGTTTGTCGGCTTACATGTAGTTTTTTCTGATATTCCCCAGTTTGTGCTTGAGGAAGATGACAATTTCTTCATTATCATTGATAATAGATTTTAGGAGACAATCAACGGCGACTTCTAGTACAACTTCAGAAGTTGCAAGGACTTCCAGTCTGCTTGTTATAAATACTCGCAGTTAAATGGTTTCCAAAGCTTTTGCTCAGGTAATGAGATCAAGAATAAACCGAACATCATCTCCTCTCTTACACTGGTTATTTTTGCTGTCGCACTTGTCCAAGGCATCGATCACAATAATGAATATTTTGACTTCAACTGATGATCTCTGCAGACGAGACAAAGGCTCCAAAATGAGATGCTTCTACTGCTTGGTGAAACCTTACTGGAGAATATGAGAATTATCAGTGGCTATAACACTGCTGATGTACTTTTTGAGTCCAGGTATTGTGTTTGCCAGCTGGGCAGCGGTGGTAGTGAAAAACCTGTCAGCATGGTGAAGATCATCTTCACCTCTAGAGAAGAAGAAACTGGCTCCAAGTCTCCCCCGCTGGTCAAATCTACAGGCAACTATACGAGCAATAGTGGATTTTCCTGTACAGGCCATTCCTTTCAGCCAATTGACGTATTTGCCATTAAGATTGTCGTTCCACTCCATGATCTAGCGGAGGAGGCCAAGTCGAGTTCTATCAAGGTATTTAGGCTTATGTTGCCACAGTGTAGAGTGAAAAGTGGTGTTACTAGCAAGGGGTAGCTTGGCTATGTGGGGGTTGTCAATGGGTGACATTCGTTCCTGAGAGCCATCGACAAACTCTTTGACTTTTTCTTGTATGAGTTTGAAGTTTGGATCTATAGTACCAGTAAATTTGTTGAGATGGAAATAGTCATTCAGTAATCCTTGCCTCAGATAACTGTGTATACAAACTGAGAGCTCGCTTACTACAAGGTAGCAAGATAACCATGCAGCTGCATGAGCTTCTGTAAGCTCTGGTCTCTTCTTAGACCACCAATTGCATATGCCATGCTGCTTGAAAATCTTTTTAACTGTCGTAATCTTACAATAGAGGTTACAGGTGATAATGACTTGTTTATACATATCTTTTGGGTTGTGCTGGATAAGAAGTTGTTCAATTCAACGCCAAAACTTGGGACGAGTATGTTGAGTACTTGCGCGATGGCAAAGACCCGGAAGGGTCGGATGCAAAGAAAATAAACGATAGAAAGCGTTCCATCGATAGTCGATATCTCTGGAATATTCAGGAAGGGAGATTGATATATAACGAAATTCACAAGCACGTGCCCACTCACGGCACATTCCCACTTTTTCGCGTAGCAGCGCCGTTACCAAGATCTTCAACAACAACTTTAAATTACGAGCTAGAGATTTGAAATTGTAATATATTAGACATTAAACTATATAGAATAAATATTGAAATAAAAAAAGCTCAAATTCGAAAGCGTTGTGGCTGACGAATCAACCGCCCGCGAAATCCCGTCTTGATGACCTCCCTTGGTGAAGCAACTCCCTTTCCCCCTATCTTTGCTTGCGGCAAAGGATTGCGAGTCTCTAGTGACTGTATAGTAACCTAGAAGCATTATTAGCTAGTGAATTGCCTGCCCAAGCCCTACCCGGGGCTCTACAAACCTTTTTTGGCCGCTTCCGTGGCGCCTCCTGCTCGGCAGCCCCCTCCGCGCTTCGTTTCCTGGCCGTCAAGGCCTCCTGAGCTATGCGCTCACGATCCCTGGCCAGTTTGGCCTTCTCCTCGGCCGCTACAAGCTTTCTGGCCTCGCGATCAGCCTTCCGAGCGGCCACCGCGGCTGCAAGAGCGGCTTTTTTCTCTCTTGAGAGCTGCTGCTTCGCAGCTCTCACCACGGCAGCCTCCCGCTTCTCCCGCTCCTTTTCCTCATGGCGCTGAGCTTGTTCAGCCTTGCGGCGCTCTTTCTCCTCCCTCTCCCGCCTCGCAGCATCCTCCCGAGCATCGTAAAGCTCCTGAGCACGGACTCGTGTACCTGGGGAGATCAGGAGCGCATCCCCAGTCTGCTCCTCTCCCAGGATGTTGAGCCGAGCGCCCTTGGCCTGCTTTCGCTTCTGCAGGACAATGGCCCGCTCCAGGCCAAGTACGCGAGTCTCTAGAAGACTGACTTTCGTTGTTAACTTCATATGGCCGCGCTCTAGGCGGTTCACAACAGCAGAGGAAGGAGCAGCACGAAGCTCTCGGAAGGCACGGCGACCAGCACGAGGGGTCAAGGGAGTCAGTGGGCAGGCTGTAGGAGAAGGAGGAGTGACGAATTTTTGTGTAACTAGAATTGTTAGAACTCTATTTGGATTGAAAGGAGAGATGCCTGTAGCTTCAAAACTTGATATAATATTCTCTTTAGTGAAAGCGGAGTCCCAAGCTGAGCGGAAGAGGCCCCAGAACAGCCGCTTATTCATGCTCACTAGCCCAAGGCTATGGAACATAAGATCATTTAGACCTTTAGTATATGCTCTTGCAAGCGGAGAGAATAAGCCAACATCAAGAGGCTGCAGGCGATGAGTTGAATGCGGTGGGAGGATTAGTAAGATGATCCTCCGCTCATCAGCTGCGGCAATAAATGCCATATTCACATGGCTTGAATGCCCATCAACAATAAGCAACCGGCGAGATCTTCCTGCTTTCTCCTTTGTATGACGATCGAACAGACCAACGAGCCACTGAAGGCCAAGCGAATTGCTGGTCCATCCGGATGGTGTCGCGGCAAACCAAGCCAGGTCAGAACGGTCAACATCCTCTACCCAGAAGCTACGTAGGTCATGTGAGTCCCCCCTATAGATAAGAGCGGGTGGGAGGTCGCTGCCATCGGCACAAATACCGGCCAGGACGCTGATAAACTCGCGGCTGCCATCTTGACTAGCTCCGACAATCTGACCAGTTTCGAGGGCCTTGCGAGTCAATGTGCGCTTCGTAGCACTTGCCTGGCCTAAGATAAAGCCCTTCTCATCCATGTTATATATGTTCTCAGCCGTAATATTGTATTTATCGAGAGCATAATGTAGCTATTAGATATTAGTCGAATTTTCAACAAAAAAGAGGTAGAGAGCAAAATTCTAAGGTAAAACGACACTTACTAGGTCATAGTAATGTTGAAAGCGATAAGAATTATCAGCTCTCTTTCGCGCATGATCGATATTTCGCAAATACGCACTGGAAAGCCGATCTTTGTGACGGGCAACAAAGTTCGCATGCCAGTTGATCCCAACCGGCCCTGTCACAATCTCCTCTGCAAGATTGCGCACGATTTGAGGAGTTGGCGGCAACCCTCGTAGGGTAAGCTTATCGATATACCCAATAAGCACCTCTTCCTGTACATTATTGAGCCGGCGGCTTGATTCTGAGCGATAGGTCTCTCTAGACTGGGTCTGGCCTTTAAAGCGCTTTGCCAGGGTCGTTCGTTCGAGTCGCCATTTTTTTGCTGTAGCCATGAAATTAGGCTTCTTTTGCAACTTCAAATCCGCTATCGCAGCTGCAATGCGATCATCGTGGCTCTGTTGCGACGCGTTCGAATCGCGCGTCATGGTGTTGATGAAAGTGGGAACGTGCCGTGAGTGGGCACGTGCTTGTGAATTTCGTTAAGAAGGGAAATCTGGTTACTATTCGTGAGGACAGAATATTCGATACTCTTGTTCTCGAATACAAGAATCAGCGTCAAGGTTTCTCCCGGTTCTGGGATACAACGAGGACTAAATACCATGGAATTTCACAGCGGGATACTCGTGAATTTCTCACGTCATTGCGGGCACGGGGCATACCATCAACTTCCTGTGGGGACGGTGTTATCCAAACCGAAGGCCAGACGGAATTTTCCAGTAAGGAACACGGCAGCACTATTGGGCTTGATGGAACAACTATAGATGATGACGACGAATCTGCTAAGGCATTCGAAAGTGAACTGAAGTCACCATTACCAGAGCGGATAGTTGGTTCCAGATATGATGCGGATCGTGAGAATTTCCATCGCTTGCTGGGCGGCGCGAAACCGGCCAAGAGAGGTTCAGATGACTCTGTTGACATCCTCTTTCTCTCAATGAAGGAAGCGGTTACGGAACTTGTGAAACCCGGTGGGTCTCGAAAACCTATCCTCATCAAGGACGATGTTATCAAGCCTTTGAAAACAATCGCAGAACTGTTTGATGATTGGCCAGATCTTGATGACAAGATTGATGTGCAAGGCCCAAGCAAACGGGATAAAACTACGTCCACCTTGAAAACCATGAGGGAGGTGAAAGAAATGTTTAGTGCCTTTGAAGGAAGCGGAGTTCCTTGGAACGTCTTAGATCTCATGTGTCCTTACAAAAACATATATCCAGAGTGTCTTGATGATAAGAGGTTGCGGTTCGCAGATGAGGTCAGGAAGGTATTGGATGGATCAGATACTGGCCACAGGCAATCTGAGAAGGGTTATAGATGGAAGGTCGTTGGGAAATGGATTCTGTTGGCAAAGGCCGGAGCGGTTACATTGGTCCATCAAGACGTTTATGGCTTTTGGACTTGGGTGAGGCCGCAAGAAGGGGAAAGGATATGGATATGGCCTTCAGATATGTCAGAACCCGACTGGGTGGCATTGGGAAAGGAGACTGTCAACTTCAAAGGCGGAAATATGGTATACATTATACTCAGACCTGGATACACGTTGCTTATGCCTCCAGGGTTACCTCATGCTGTTGGTACACCTAAAGACTCATTCTGCTTTGGCGGTCACTTCTTATCGTCCACAAGCATGGCAGAGTCCTTGAAAATGCTCCTCTTCCAGCTGGAACATAAGGACATCACCAACGACCATCATCCTATTCCGTTAACGAAATATGTGGATGCTATTCAAAGTCTGACACAGAAGGGCCCAGCGACTAAGTTTGGTGGCCAAGACGTTGTCGGGGAGATTTCCACTTTATGCGAGGTAGGCAAAGATGCTCATATTCCATTATTCCGCCCATTAACGTGTCCTAGAAATGTCTAGAGGTTGGGAAAACGAATAGTATGAGGGGAATGAAGAGATCTCAAGGTCCAAGCAAGGCACAGTCGCCCATGGACTGCGAACAGAGGACTTCGAAGAGGGTTAAGAATTGAAGGGATGTATGATAGACACCATGACCAGGGTCATTGAAATCCTTGACCGCAACAGTCTGTACGAGGTGAATCGTCGCAAAGGAAGTCAAATGCATAATTATTATCATTCAATCTACGCCTTTAATAGCGTAAGGGAATGTCGGACTGTTACTCTAAAATTATGCTTATCACTGATAAACGACGAGGGAACACCGCGCGAAGACAAGAGGATTGTCGTCTTACCAAAAGGAGGGGAGCTGGTTCTGGCATCTTCAAGATGTGGCGACTAAACTGACAACACCACTGATCTGAATTGGGTTGTCGGCAATTAGGCTCCATGTGTGTGGACGCCGTCCTCGGATGAGATGAGAACCAACACGGTAAAATAGAGAACAGTCTTGGCGCAGAGACCATTTATTGTCAAATGACCCATCTAAAGATCACCCAATTGGCTTTGTTAGATGAGGGTTAAGAATGGATCATTTGGCTGAGTAATATGAACGATCGCAACTGGCCAGAACCTGTCGGTACAGGGGACATCATTTCCAGGCTTTCTACGATATTGAGGACAAGCCGGGCCTGCAAGTGAATATGTTGAAGGCAGCAAGGCTCGAACTGATGTCCGGTCTGCGTCATACAATTCTGCTAATTCGCGTGTATATCCAAGCGCATAAAAAAAAATACCCTCCACACTTCGTTAACGGGAATGATTCAAATGTACTCAGGATCCCCGCGAAGATTTTTCTCGGGGTGATGGGGATCTAAATATTTTTTCGAATTTTTCCATTTTTATTTATTTTTGGTGGTATATATGATCTGCAGCTTTCAATTGGCATAGCGTATCAGGGGAACACACGTGTTATTCACACCATTCTGGAGAAGCCTCTGGTGGCACTTTCTCCAACATCCTCGAAAAGCGATCCCAGAAATCAACGACCCTCAATACAACATCATCGTCACGAGTGACTGTGACAACGGGTTGATTCTATGTGATGATTCATACTGATCTGGCGTTTGTAAATACAAGTACGATCCATACGTTCACGCACTCGGAGAGAATTGACTGATCAAAAAGGTTTATTTTCGGAGCATTTGTAATAATGTTTGCCACCCCCTTAACAAATTCACACCTAAGAAGCGCAATGAACACTTTAGAATATCATGGCACTTAGAAATTTAACCATGATCACGCCATCTCCCAGAGCCAAAAAGACAGGATTTGCATATAAAAAGGTGATTGGTATCATGGCGGTGGGGGTGTGGACGGCTGACTACAAGTCCAGAGTAATTGGAGTAAGTAGCTTGACGACGGCCTGGTGCCCGTTCCGCATTTGACCAAAATCGTCTTTGGAGTCCGGCTCGACGCCCTCCAGCAGCTTGACGATGGCCTCGTGCCCGTTCCGCGCGGCCCACGACAGCGGCGTTTGACCAAAATTGTCCTTGGAGTCCGGCTCGACGCCCTCGACACCGAGCAGCAGCTTGACGACGGCCTCGTGTCCGTTCTGCGCGGCCCACGACAGCGCCTTCGCCGAATCGAAATCATTTGCCTCGACGTTAAAATCGGCCGAGAGAAGTAGCCGTAGTGCCTGTTCGCGCTCAGCATCATCTGAGAGAACCGGGCCTTGAGAACATGGAGATTTTGTTGGTTGTCTACACACCGTCTCTGCTATTGTCGGCCGTTGTGCTTTCGCGGTTATTTCTATCGATTCTGTATCCTTTCCCGGCATGTCTTTACCTAATTTTGGCGGCCGTTTTGTTGCACTGTTCACTGCCTTACTCGTTATTGTATCTGCGGCAGTGGGCTCTGTTGAGGTTGGAGGTAAATATCCGCTAGGGTTTGGGTATGACTTGAAGACTGTTAGATAAAATTACAACCCTGTAAAGTTGCAGTCACCTGCCTTTCTCTCCCCAACAACTGTTTTTGGCTCTGGGGGTGCCCTTCTATTATTGCCCACATCTCTAGTCTTCGGCGTTTCTGCCTCCATTACATCCTCGTGCCTGCTCGCGAGGACCGCATACAAGCACCAGGCAGCAAGGTCTCGAGCCTTAGGTCCCATAGTGGCATCAAACGAATGCCATGGCATTAGAGATCCAAATGCAAGTATAGCGATGTTAGATCCACCGCGGGGAGGATTGAACGATGAAGCATTGCCATCCCCATCCGATGAGGACACAGAGATAACGAAATTCAAACTAGCCGGAAATGCAATTGACTCTACTCTCCCTCCGTCATTCGAGGCTGCGGCGAAGACTATGATATTTTTCGAAAATGCCCGCTTAATTGCTTCAGTAATCTTGGGTTTCTGCCTCCTAAAGCCCCAAATGTAGACATTCCATACGTCCGTAGCATGATTGATCGCCTTTTAATCATAAGCCGGGTATCGAAATATTCCAAAATGCAATGGCTCACCTCAGCTATATGTTCGGGATTAACTATAGACCCGTGATCGTCCGCAATGCGAGCTACGTATAAGTGTGCCCAGGGAGCGCAATTCAAAAGCAACGATGCAGCATGAGTACCATGTCCACATATATCCTCGTCATTTGGCCACGAGCCTCCAAAGCATGCGTTGCGACTCCGGAGGCCTTACTTGTGAGTTTCACTATCGCTGCTGAAGGCATCAAAGAAACAGCCCGTGTCCGACATGATTGAGCAATGCGATCCCAAATGACCACACAAGCTTGCCACAGTGCACTCTTTCGCCAGAAGAGGAGGGCTTCAACTAAGTTTGCCAGATTATCGATAGGGCCCCAAGAAGATAGCGATGGATACCCCGCTTCTTAGCGAGCACTGAAGTTCCCGTGCTCGTTTCTCACCAATGCTGAGGCTACAGCTGCTCTGGCATCCTTTACCAGTCTATACATCCAGGAGATCATCTGTGAATGAATTCAAACCATCTTATATTCAAGGCAGAATGTCAAAGAGTTACTTTCTTGTTCATCACCGTCACCTGCCCCCAGACGGCCCTATTCTCCTGGGCAACATCATTGCCGATGCCTGCCTCCCTGAAGAGTCGCTAAACGATGGCCCTCCAATCACTTTCCCGGCCTCAATGCCTATTTGGAAGATGATAGAAACCGACTTCAAGGCTAGGATTTTTAATCGATCAACTACATGCACGCGCGCTGTATCGCGGCCAGCGAGCCAGGGATTATGTAGAAGCAAAAATATAAGTAGGCAAATAATGGCGTGTACAGCTACGCGTCACAAGTCTGAGCCATTTACGCGAAAAACGCGTCGCGTCCCCACCCCCACTCCACCTTCTACATCGCAGAATGTCTCCTCAATGCACTTCTACCTTGAAGTTCTAGATGCAGAAGTCGCTCCTGCACATGCCAGCTTAGACTCTGGATATATTTTCTTGCAGGATAATGCAGCAATTCATACAGCACACAAGATTCGCAACAGGTTTTCTGATCGTAGAATTGTTAGAGTTATCGACTGGCCACCCTACTCTCTAGACCTCAACCCAATTGAGCACATCTGGCGGGAACTGAAGATTAGGCATTTTAAGAT
>JAJDMY020000264.1:0-57897 GCA_022345705.2 Sabuloglossum arenarium
TGCTCTTCCGATCTCCCCCCACCCCCGCCTTTTCCGCCGCCAGAAAGAATTTCTTGATATTGAAGAGAAGGAAAAAAAAAAAGAGCAAGTTTTCCATATTTTAATAAATAGATAAAAAAAAAAACATCTGCAGACAACGCCGCTTTAATATCCAAAGCGAATCCACGAGTTTATTAGAGTAGTTTAGAATAGTGAGTTGATTTTGATATTGATAAGCTATAGGAGTCGAGTGATCTCCTGCATGTGTGTGCGTGTGTGTGACATGATACGTCTCATCTCACAGAGCACGTAATTATCAGACAACAACAAAAACAACAATTCCAGAAACCTCACCACCTCAGCACAGCACATCTCCCTCTCTCTCTCTCTTCTCATTCGTCTTAAGTTCTAAACCCCCCAAAACCACCATCATCATGCATACTCCACTGAGATTATTGCATCGCGCGGTCGTTTCTGTGCGTGGGCTCGCAGGATGTAGGGTGCTGGATTCCGCTGCTGCGTTGGTTGCTGGTTGTGGCGCTGCGAGGAGGTGCGGTTGCTTGGGCGTGGAGAGGCGATGGAGAGAGTCGGTGGCTTTAAGGGCGGTTTGTGGGGGTGGGAGGGTGTTTTCTACGGCTCCTTCTGTGGGGTCTGGGAAGAGGTTGCCGGAGTTTAGTCTTGATGGGATTGGGGTTGACGCAGGCGGAAGCGCTGCTTGAGGCGGGTGCTATTGGTAGGGAATGGCCTGCCTACTCCGTGTTGTTTTGCCTACAATTCACCCTATTGTTCTTCGTATTATTCTTCGTATTGTGTTGAAGTTTTTGTGGGGAGTGTAAACATTCCAAACATAAAAACCCCCCGACAACCACAAAATCTAAGCTGCTAACGAAACAACAAACTAAAGTCTACGCCCTCGACTGCCGTAAAGAACCCTCCCCCGATTTCTCCCGCATCCAGAAGCGTGCGACCACAGATCTCAACACTACACTCCACTACCGCCGCGTCGATGTGCGCGACGTTCCCAAGCTCAATGCCATCATTGAAGAGATCGGCGAGAAACATGGCCATCTTGATGGCTTGATCGCCGCAGCAGGTATCCAGCAGGAGACCCCGGCGCTGGAGTATGAAGCCGAAGACGCGAACCGGATGTTTGAGGTCAATATCACTGGCGTGTTCATGACAGCGCAGGCGGCGGCGAAGCAGATGATAAAGTTCGGGAATGGAGGCAGTATCGTTTTGATTGGGAGCATGAGCGGCACCATCGCAAATCGGGTATATTCCTCCAATTGGCTCCGCGTGCCATGACTAAACCAACTCGACTCTTAGGGCCTCGTATGTCCAGCCTACAACGCCTCCAAAGCCGCCGTAATCCAACTGGCCCGCAACTTCGCCGCAGAGTGGGGCCAATACAACATCCGCGTCAACACCATCTCACCGGGCTACATCGTGACCGCCATGGTTGAGGAGCTATTCGTGAAATATCCGGAGCGCAAGACCAATTGGCCCATGCAAAATATGTTGAGGAAGCTGAGCGAACCCAGGGAGTACCGGGGAGCAGCTGTCTTCTTGATTAGTGAGGCGAGTAGTTTTATGACTGGGGCGGACTTGAGGATGGATGGCGGGCATGCGGCGTGGTAACGCGAGGGGAGAGTAAACTGTTGTGGCATGACGTCATGCATCACCATTGTGCTCTCAGGGGCGCTTCATGACCTTCATGGTCATATGGCTTGGCGCCTTCGCCTCATAATAGCTTTTTCTTCTCTCGCTTGGCGTATCTTAACAAGAATCAACATCCTACGCACTCAGCGCCACCCATTATGACGTGCCATTAATCCGCCTGCCTTCATCAGCGAGAAGAGCTTTTCCTTCTCTTCATATGGATGGAAATTTCCCAGCGATTTTGTCGAAATGCATGGCGTTTCTGTTGCTAGTAGCTCATCCAAAGCGAAAGCCCTCATGACTCCTTAAACCGAATATATTCCCGCAGAACTCCGAACGATATTCCACAAAAGAAACCCTTACACACACAAATGCCCTTCCCCTTCAAATCAAGCCAACCCCACCAACCCCTTCCTCCCCAACCGCCCCACAACGCCCCTCTTCAACCCCAGCCTCCTCTCAATCTCCACATCCGCGATCCCGCCTTCGTCTCTCAGCCTCAATATCTGCCTCATCGTCACCACATCCACGAACCGGCGACCGGAAAACCCTTTCTTGCCGATATTCAGAGCCTCCGTCTCTGCTTGCTCAGCGAGCCGAGAGCGTGCTGCCAAAAGCGTGATGGCTGGGTTTTTCCGGATGGACTCAGGCGTTGGGGGGAAGGCGGAGCTATTGGAGAGGGTGGGGGAGGGGTGGTCAACTGTGCCGAGGGTGCGGAGGGAGGCGGCGAAGGAGGGATCGCGGCCGTCGAGGTCAATAGCTTTTTATCAATTATTCTTTAGCAAGGATGCACTCTTGTAGCGTTTCTGGGGTTAGGCAATAACCGTAATACGAACCTGCATCCTTCACCTCGCTCGCCTGTTGTTGTTGTTGTTGCTGCTGCGTCCGTCCAGCTCCTGCTCGCGGGTCTGTTTTCGGCGGTACCGGTCGTCCAGCTGTAGGATATTTTCTGCTAGCAGCAGCCGTAGCCGAGCGTCCTGCTTTGGAGAACGAGCCGCCCATGAGCAATTGGGATTTGTGGGAGATTTGGAGGAGATTTGGAGGCCTTGTTCCTTTGTTGCGGGAAGGTGGGAGTCAAGTTCCTTGTTGTGCCGCTTTAAAGCCCCGACTTATCGTGGTCAATTCAACTTTTCGAGGCTGGACTTGGATTTACTTGTACACACCACTACTCAGTAGCAAGCTCCTGATGAAAATGAAAAAAAGCCATTATCACCTGCCAAAGAACAAAAAAAATCTGCGTCCGACCTCGCGAAAAGCTAAATTGATGGTTTGCCCCGTTTAGGCCGTTAAGTTCGATATCACTAGAAGCTGTTCACAAGCTACCCTGTACTTTGATCCTCTAATCACGCATCATAAATTCACCGTGTCACCAGGGGAGCTTCTTTGTATGAAGAGTTAGCTACTTCAATAAGTCCGTCTGGTTCCTGCACTGCGTTGTAATTCTCTTTAAATGTGTCACTCAAATTCGCACGTTTCGCCGAGTGCTTCTGAACGATGGACTCCCCCTTGAAGGCGCCTTTTTGAGAAATAGACACCGCGCCAAATGAGAGAGGTATGACTTCACTTCATTGACGAGTCTTGATCCATATCCTTGCCAATTATGGCTTGGTCTAGAGGCACATCTAGTATGATAGGGATGAAGATATGGGAAGAGGGGGGAGGCCACTTATCATGGCGAAAGGGGGAAAAAGGAGGCCTTTGCTCTGTTGGTTTTTGGTACAGAATCGTGAGTGGCGTATTGCTCAGATTTTTGGAAAGAAATATTTTTCATTCGGTAATTATCGAAGCAGAGCGGGGAATGATTTGTTCCCTGAATCTATGACAGCCAATTGTATTTCATGACTTGCGGCGAACAGAAAGCCACGCAGTTGTTCCAGACCCATTCATATCATCGTGAGGCCGTAAAATCGTAAATAGAGAAACCACACTAGAGGATACATATGCCGTCCAAATGCAATTGCAAGAATAATTATGGAAACAAATGAGAGCCTTTTCATTTGCCAACTCCTCCACAATACAACCTTTTCTGATCTTGAGCCCAGAGGTAACGAATTGCATCAAGCTCCCTAGTACTGTCCACTGTGGAAGGAGTGCTGGACAGATTTGAAGCCCTTTGAAGTAGCCCGATTATTCTGAACATTATCCCCAAGGAGTCGGCGTGGCATCCACAGATCACAGCGAGTTCCATAATACTGGGCTCGAGTGGTAGACACATAAATTGTTAGACCACTGGGCGAGGAGAATAGTGACCATATGTATAAGAATCAAGAAGAGCGTACGTCGAATCTGCGAAGCAGCGACGCCAAAATCCCATGCCGCGAGGCATAGTAGCGGGTACGCAAGCCAGGGATTCGTTGCCGCAGGTAAACAGGGTTTGTTGAGGGAAAAGATCTTGAAGAGAAAGATAGCTATCTTGCTAAGATTGAGAATATGCACTGAACTGACGACTCTTGTGAATGTCCGGAAAGAGCGTGAGGAGATAAGTCTTGTTGGCAGCCAAGCGATTGGAGGGGCACGGAGTTGGAGGGGCGTCATCGGTGCTACTTGGCTATTGTTCGTAGGTGGAGGCGCAAGGTGAATTTGTGGACGAAGGATAAGGCTGTTGCCGTTGGGGCTGCTTTCTCGGGCGCGATGATTAGATCTATCTTGAGCTAGAGGAGAGGGCTCTCTGCAATCCTTAGAGAAGTGGCTCACGCGTCGCCATGTTGGGTGCGTTGGTCGTGGTATCGTCGAGGTATTCGGCTTTCTTGCGCCGCCGAATCGAGCATCAGGCTTTGGAGGGGAACTGGTACCCGACGCTGCTGGCGAAGGGGTATCAACAGGAGATATGCGAGAGCTGGAGTCAAGCTCTGGGAATAGGCTTGGTGGGCTAGTGTGATGGTTACTATGTTCGAACCCACTGCCTTCGCCCATGCCGATGTTCTGAAGAATCTCTTCCGCGCTCGGACGACTCGCCGGATCAATGGATAACAGTCGCTTTAGATATTTGTAGAGCTCGTCTGGAAGGTCGGAGCGAAGCTTGTGCTCTTCGTCAAGGCCGGACCAACTGGTGATTTCTGCTCGAAGTTGGTCGAGGTCCTCGTTCTCTTCATTGATATTATCCGCATTGACATAAGGCAAGTCTCCAAAGCACATGAAGTACAGAATCATGCCTAAAGAGAATATATCGGATTTCGACGTGAAGTTACCGAAAGCTCCATCAGGTTTAATGCGTCGAAGAACCTCCGGGGCACAGTAAGAGACGGTGCCAGTTGCACCGGTTGATTTCCGTGCAGCATCCTCCATCTGTACCTCACCAAAGTCACTCACGAGCACTTGCCTCCGCTTTCCAGTTGAGTGAAGCAGGCAATTGCTAGGCTTAAGGTCACGGTGTATAAAACCATTGGAGTGTAGATGATTCAGGCCGGATGCAATGTCCCTAAAAAATGAGAATATTTCGTCAAATCCTAAGCGACGAACCCTATTCAGATCTTCAGGGGGCTCTGGCTCGCCCTTTGAGCGACGGCGCATTCGCTCTTTGAGCTGTTCAGTTGTAGCTGCAGGCATAGGCTTGCAGACATACTGCTGCAGATCGCCGCCATTACAGAATTGCTGAAGAATAAAGACACATGGGACGCTCGGGCCGAAGTCTCAAAATCAAAATATCAGCGGTATACAGGAGCAATTATCAGAAAGTCATTCTTACTCGTCAACTTGCAGTCCTCCAGCCAGACGTAGTGATATGAAACGAGGTTCTGATGGGTCAGATGTTGGAGAAGTTGGACCTCAAGGAGCACTTTTTTGAGCCACTCTTGGTCGTCGCCTACGATGCCGATTTTAGTCGCCTGGATTACTTATGCGTGGATGCAGCAGCATACCGACGGGAATCCGCTTGCAAGCAAAATGTCCAAGAGACACTCCACCCATTATATGCTCGACCTTTAAGACTACTCCGTTACCTCCTCTTCCAAGCTCACCTTTTTCAGTAAAGTTTTTCTTGTAGAAATCGGGACTGAACGCCCCAGAGGGTATGTTGTGCGGAGACTGGGACTGCAGCGAGCTATCAATAAAGTCATCGCTTCCTACAGGATCTGGAGAATTGCTAGAAAGTTGCTCTGCCTGCGCTAATTGTCTTCCTGGAGAAGAAGGGCCAGAAGACTCTGGTGAAGCCTGTATGCTGGAGGTTTGCAAGTTTTAGTTTCGATGTACCCTCGAATTATCTCGCCTTTCAACGGATGGAGCTTTACCTGCGATGAAGCATGCGAAAGTAATCCGGGTTAATAAACCCAGCTTCAACGCCAGGACTCGAGACTCGATGAGTTCCATCGAGATCTTGCGAGCCATCGTTCAACGGGCGATGGCAATACGGGCAATTCGTTAATTCAACAGTTGGGGGCTGGGATGTGCCTCGAAGGACGAGTTGCTTGGATTGGGGGTCGTAGACAACGACGGCATCATTGTGACGGCTGCGGAAGGCAGTATATTAGCACATCTCGCCAAAACTCCACAAACGGACGAGACGCACAGAACCACCTCTCGACTATCGCGAGACGAATACGGTACGAGCGACATGTCGCGTCGTTGAGGTTCAGCAGTCATTATTACTACTGCTACTGCTTGCGGAACGGAGGGGGTGGGCGGAGGCGCCCGTCATCTGTGATTGTTGTGCTTTGTTCGACAAGTACTCAGAAACGTGATTTTGTTCTTGTGGAACTTCGTGGTGATTCTGCTGCCAGCCACGAAGTTATGGGGCGAAGATCAAGGCTGCATGCATGGCACAACCCCTGCATCCGCGCAAGCATTTGAATTACTTATTGGACCGGCAAGCGACGAATTATTTTGATCATTCGTTCTTGTTTTACAGTTCATTTTCGTGATGAATTGGTAATAAGAACACCAACTTGTGGGAAGGGAATAGATCTCTGTTACCCGAATCTAACCAACGAGAATCAAGTTTATACCGTCAAATTGAACTCCATCACTACTCGATCTCTTCAAATCGGCCTTCTTCAATCGCTTGCTCGACTGGATTCCTCACTGAGACCACTCCGGTTTTCTTCAGTCTGTGTTTGCTCGTCAGCAAAATTGATCTCTTGCTTGTAATGGAACAAAATACCTCTCGAATAAGACGAAAAGCTTCTCCGCCTCCCTTTCTTTCTCTTCCTCTGTCATTTCAGGCATCTCAATATCGCTTTCAGACTCTATGAGCTGCCCTGTAATGGGATTGATGCGTTTTCCTTTCCCATCCTCGCCGGCTTTGATACCCTCGGTGCTAAAAGCTTCCATAGCGTTTTCAGGCACAGGGAGATTGTGTGTCATTAGGAAGCCGGACGCGAACCCGTAGCCGACATTTTCGACAAATTGAGTTGCATCCTTGTCAGATAATTCAAAGAGCAACGAAGAAACCGATTCTCTTAGGGATGGCATCATGGGGGAGGACGAGAAATTGAGTAGTCGGGAAGATAGGCTGTTCGACCGTCCTAGAGGGTTTTTCCGATCTTCTTCCGAAGGCAGCATCCTGGTTTGCATATGCTTCTTGACCATCTCCGGCGCAAGCTCATAGACCTTTCTAAGCAGAGTAAGTAAGGGAGGCCCAATCTTATCGAGCTCTGCCTCGGGATATCCTGTCGAAGCTTTGTCGAGAATATCGACCAATCTCTCTGCGTTGCATTTTGGATCCATCTTAGGGAACAAAGGAGCGGGGCTGAAGGTGCTGCATTTTGGCTCGAGGTCAAGATTTAATAAGGCATTGATCAAGTAGACGGTTGGTTGCTGCAACGGTGGCTCCTGGATTGGGCGTCGACAAAGGATTTTGAGGATGTTTTGTATAGACTTCGAGAATGCAGATGCTCGGTTGGGAAGGTAATGTGTGATGTTGAAGATGAGTTTCAAATTTTCCGAAAACGCTAAATCGTCCTGCAGTGATGGCTGAATCTTGCAAGCTTTTGAGTACGCTTTGGCCTGTCTAGCGATTGACTTCGGGATGCTTAAGCCAAAGGTGTCTGAAAGAGATTTTTAGAGGAAGCCAATATACCTGATTGAGATTGTCTGCCAAATGGTGCTCATCTATCAGGTGTTCGAGATCCACATTCGTATCATAAGTTGTGAGGAAAAGGATCCTTGATAAGAGAAATTGATCATCTATATTGTCATTCTGATCAAATGTGAGACCTAATCTAACTTTCGAAACGTACGAAAAATATAAAAGCTATAACATGCCTTCAACCTATCAGAAGCCTTTTCGGCGTAGCCCAAGTCCACGAATCTTTGTCGTGTTCTTGATACTAGGTACAGGGCGTTGGCGAGACATCGGAGTGCTTCCCGAGAGGTCGTGAGTGAGTTTCCGTCGAAGCCATGTTGACACAGAACTTCTATCCCCTGGCCACACCGTAAGCATCAAAACAATCTCCTGAGAAGGCTATTGTGACAACATACTTCGTCTGTGAATATGGGGTCGGCGTTTTCAACTTTCCGTCCATAGACCTTTACCCGTTCGAGAAGGGCACTCCGTTCTACGGGTCAAATGGCGGTTAGTCACTCGTTACGGTGGTTGGGCGCGAGATTTCATACGGTGGGGAAGTAGAGTGATCTCCTTCAAATCGAGCCTCAGCTGGTTCATAAGCTGTGTGACCTCATCAAGCTTGTCTATAGCCGCACAATACATTAGCAGGGCACATCATCCCATGGCGGAAGGACAGACGAGACCTTTTCCAGTAAGCTCCTTTGTTGGCGCTGAGGGCTGTGAACGTGCAAAAGCCAGAGGTGAGGACATTGTGAGGCATCAACCAGGTGGATGATGAGACTCCGAAGGATTGAGAGTGGGATGTATAGAGGGGTCAAGTATCACCGCGGCTCAGGTACATATCGTCGGCATGCCCACTGCTCGATCCGGGTTCGAATTTGCCTTATCACTGGTCCAGGCCAGGACTGGGATGGTCGCAGGCGGACGCAGTCCGTCAAACTCGGAACTTAAATCCTGACGCACACTAGCGGTGTACCGTTCAATCCAGATACCCAGATCAAATTACTTTTGCTGTTGACCGAGTTGAACAGATGTATGAATATGCCCCGCGAGTTGTGGGGCTCGCAGATACGCTTACCCGTATGTGGCAAAATTAGCACTCTACACAAGGTGCAGGGGTCAAGCACGCGTAAAGTGGTTTTCGCGTTCTGGGACGTCTCGCTGCTTTCCCACTCCAGAAATTGCCGCTCTGAAGCGTCGCTCATAGCCTGCGCAACGGGCGTTTCCTGCAATCTATACGCAGCATATTTCGTCGCCGTCATTGCTTTCGTCCATATGCGGTAGTTTCTTTTGTGTGCGACTTCCATGCCTCTGCCTGTAACAGCTAGCCCGGCGTTTAGCTATGTTCCACTTCGCAACTTCGAAGATATCATTCCACGACCACCAACACCTCCACGAGACTCCAAAACATCCGAGACTGGGACGGCTCTTCTGAGGGATTCGACGCCACGAAGCAATTCTCCGTCCTCGACGGACTCTTCTCATCAACAGACGGGTGGCAAAGCCAGAAAGCGCGTGGGTTTCTCCCCTCTGAGAACCAGCTATCACAGGTTGCCAGCATTTTCGGGGGATTCGACCTACACCACTCCGCTCAAGCAGCTGCCCCCTTCCAGAGAACTGAAGTCTTCCAAATCAATCCTTAAGCCCTTCGAGCGACCTGTACCACTTCATCCTCCTGACTTCTCACTCCTACCTGGACAGGGCATATCGGCACACAGCTATGCCAATTTTGCAATAATGTTGCAATCGGTGGCTCAGCAGCTTGCTGGAACTGTGCGGAGCAATCGGCTTGATGCATATATTGCTATATCGGGTACTTTGAAGGCTTATCAAGATGGAACCCCAGACCTAGAGGCAATGACGAAGCAAATGGGACTTTTCATGCAATTCATCCAGCGAGATATGTCTGCGGCGTCAGAATCGGGCTCTCCGGACACTGCGCTCATCACAAAGGCTTTAAAGCTGCTCATTATCTTTTTCTGGTCTCCACAACTTTCAGGAGCACTTACTGATGAGTTCTGCTCTTTCGTGTTGGATCACGCTATCACCGCTGTTGAGGATGTTCAAATGCCAAAGGCACTGACAAACCATTATGTTCATCTCCTAGGACAGCAGAAATTTTCTCCCAAAATTATGACCACCTCGAGAGCGAATAGGCTGATTACGGCTCTCCATCAAGACCATATCAAAGGAAACGGTGTTACTGCTGAGAGGCTAGTGGTATACCAGAGACTCCTGAGTCAAGCACGGCCGGTCATGATTTCGCGAGCAGCAGAATGGATAGAGCATCTTTTCTTGAGCCTGCTAAGTACCATCAAGGAGATTCGGTGTAGAGCTGTTGCGTTCGGTATGGAGGCTGGGATAGCGCTGGGCACTGTCAGGGAGGTTTCACGGCTCATCTCCGGTTTTTTGAACCGCGAAACAGAGGGTACCACATTTGCAGACTACCTAGGAAAACGACTAAGCAAGATGATAGCGGATAAGGAGGATGGGCCCCATGCGGCTCAGGTCTGGAGTATAGTGATTCTGTTTTTCCGGTCTCGTCCGCATCAATTGGAGCACTGGGAACATATTCAGCTATGGCTGCGGGTAATTCAGGAGTGTTTCAACTCCAACGATATGACGATCAAGTATCATGCCAACCTTGCCTGGAATAAGCTGGTTTTTAGCATTAGCCCGGACGCAGAAACAAATGATACAACAATCAAAATGCTCCGAATACCTATCAGCGGGCCTCTGGAGAAGAGGGGCAATGATAAGCTCTCTGTGAAAGGACGACAAATGGCGCTGGCGAGCCTCTGCAACCTACTTTATTACTCGCTCTCGCCCCGGGCCCCGACGAAGCAACTTGACCAATGCTGGGGTGAGTATGTCGACGAGGTCCTTGGGAAACTCTTTCTCTCTAGTGCGGGCGAGTCGAACCAAGCTTGTCAGATTCTGGCAGCTCTTTTTGACGGAAGACAACCTAAATCCTGGACGATAGATAGGGCGACTCAAAACGGTGCGGTCACTGCTGAAGAATTACCAAGACTCGATTCCAAGTGGGTTCGTTCAAGAGCGAATAGAATTCTAAAAATCGTCGAAGTGGCCCTAAGCAGGGCTTCTTGGAACGATGATTCGAATGACGAAGCACCTATTCAGAGACTTTGGTTAAATTTCACAAAAACCGTTTCGGACGCGGGAAGCTTGGAGGTCAAGATCTCGAATGAGTTGATGGAAGCAATGGCTCATATGTTCAACATGCTTCAACGGGTTTGGAAAGGAGGCCCCCGAGCTCTTGGTGTTGGTAGCAAGCAACCAAGTGATGCTTTCCTTAGAAGGTTTGGATTCCTCGTCCAGGCGTTAATGGGGCATATTGGAACAATCTCTTTTACGGAGAAGGTCCTTTCCCTTGACTCTCAAAACCGGTTTGAAACAGTATCGACACCCACGCATCGCTTCTCAAGTGGAAGTCACGGGATAAGGTCGTCCGTATCACCTGTTCTCCATCTCTTCCAGCTCTACCTTCAACCCCCTACGGGAATTGAAACTACGCCTCTCTACTACAGCCTAGTCAAGGAAATGCTCGAAGCTTGTTGCAATTCTCGCGGATCTAGAAGAACTCGACTGGAGCTACTGAAACAATGTGTCCAAGCATTGCAAAATCCTCTTTCCGCCTACTCTGAGCCTACTCACGTCACTGCAATTTGGCAAGTGGTTGCCGGACTCGCTGAAAACGCCATGCTTATGGCCGCCCAGGAGAAAGCGCTTAACAGTCCACAGCCGGTTGGGCATGAATATAGAGATATGAGATCTGTTCTAGAATGGGGCAGTAAAAACTTCCAGAGCTATAACTTCGAAACTTGGCATAACTTGTTCATCAAGTTCGTCGATAGCGTAAAGCAAGAGGTGGGAACCGGCGGTGTTGCAGCTGCCATTATCGAGCCGTTGGCAGGAACACTGAAGTCAGAGAAGGTTGATTCTAGCGGTGGTATCATCTTGGCCTATGGAGCCTTGATTCTAGAAGCAACAATTTATCCTAGGAATCGACAGACTCTGGAGATCGTGCAAAAGGCATTATGGGGTTCAATTATCGGACGAAAATCATCTTCATTCGATCCATTCGACTACCTATACCAGATGATCAACCATTTCCTCACGGCATCTTATAGATGCCTTACATCCGTAGACAGCAACAATGTTCGCAATTTCTTGGCTCAGGTCTCTGCGTTGGCAGAGAAATGCCCCTTGTCGCTACTCAGTATTCTCCTCAAACGTATCCAGGACGGAATTGCTGTGTGGGTTGAAGATATGGATCACAAACTAACTGGGAAAGATTCTGAGGTTTTCAAGACTGTTCGTGCTGCATTTTGAACCCCCTTTTAGCAGCGAGAGACTGACAGAAGTAGGTGTTACAGCTATGGACCGCAGTTGATTCTGCAGTTCGACGACTTCCTCGGAAGGACGGTCTTGTGTTAAAAACTTTAAGCATCTTGATCTCTTCCGGTCTTGAAAGCCGCCGTAAAGTCATCGCCAACATGACAGTCGAGCTCTGGAATTCAACGTTTGGGCAGCAAGAAACCCTGGATTACCCCTTAAAGGTCCAGAATGCTTTACATAGGCTCCGTCCAATAGTCGACCTTCAATTACCAACATTTCCCGAAAGCGCCGAAGATGAGGTATGTTTCTTAGAGAAAGGCCAGTATCGGTAAGGATTGCTAACATCTCAGATTACTGCGACACCCCCTGAATTTTCAGAGTCTCAGGAAGACGATGATTATGCCACCCGAGAACACATTCAATTTTCGAGTCCTACGCCGGCTGCAACTGCCCGCAGAGCATCGCCCAAGGAAGGACTGTATTTGCCAATACGTAGCACGTCTTACTCACCACTGAGGTTGACTTCTTGCACAATCACATCAGAGAAACCGTTTGAAATGAAATCTGCAAAATCAACTCCAAAACCTCGACTACGTCATGACGACTCTCAAATACAGTTCGCTACGATAGAATCTTCTCCAATTGGAGATATCAGGGCAGAATCCCAGGTGTTGACCGAACATCAAAGAGAAGTGAGGGAAAGGCAACAAATGGACGCCGCAGCTATGTTCCCAGATATCCGCTCGAGCCCAATGGTAGTAATTTCGAGAGGGAACGGCAATTCACCACAACTTACGTTGAGCCCTGATCTACCGTCAGCTAGCGAATTGGCCGTCGATGACTCCAGTACACCTATACTGCCTCCACCGTCTGGTGGTCTAACGGACAGCTTCATTGGGTTGTCGCCCACTCCACGTTCGAAATCCAGACGAATGAGGGGAGATGATTATACACCACCTTCATCTCCGCCTGCGCCTATGGATGAACTCATGGTCAGTCAAGAGGTAGACTCACCGCCTCACGAAGAAGAGGGAGTAGTAATTACAAATGCTTTAGACATATTCCGCGCCTCGGCGCGAGAGTATTCTGATATCGCAGAACCGGACGATCTTGAGCTGGATCCGCCTGTTGATACATGTAGGAACACTGATGAGGAAGGGTCTCAGACGTCATTATTCGGTATTAAAGAGCACGATACGAACAGGTTAGAATCACAAGTAATTGATCTAGAGGAGGACCAGGAACAGGAGCTCAGAATCTCCGGGCAGGAAATTGAGGAGATTGCTGAAACAGACCAACAGCTTCACGAGGAGCTCGCAAACTTTCAACCTACGAGACAGAATGGACCTCCGGGCATCCTCATTACACCGCTGCCTCCCCAACGGAGACGCAATTCCGATGGCGCCAACGCTCCTCAATCACCTCAAGTGCAGGGAGAACATGCAGTTCAGGTACCTGGGACAGCTGAGGAGCTCGAAGAAATGCCAAGTGCAAAGCAAACCCCAACAGGTCTAAACCTCATGGGGAGTTCTCGCAGATCATTTTCTCCTTATGATGGTGATGTCAGTCGAGTAATAGACTCGCATGCGAAGGGAATAGCCAGAGGCGTTACATTTGATGATTCTATTGAGTCTTCCGCTGCAGAAGATAGCGAATCTGAGTGGCGGAGTGAACTTACTTCTGCTGCTGAAAAGAGCTCAGATAGCCAGACTTCTCTGCAACTTCTGAAAAGGAAGCGGAAGCGAACGTCTATGTCGAGTCCGAGAAAGGCTAAGAAAACCAAACAAGAGGCCGAAGCAGAGGATGAGGAAATGGGGGATTGCATTATTGTCATGCCTTCGTCCCAAAAGTCGTCATCTCTATTAAAATCAGCGACCAAGAGGACCTTGGGCAAGAAAACCAAGAATGCCGCAAAGAGTCTAGCCCCCTTAAACCTCTTCAGTGAAGGGTTGTGCCGTATGTTGTCTGGTCACTATGGTAAGAATGCCGCTAACGCGAATTATAGGATCTCGAAAACGGCTAGCCTCCCAGTCTATAGCGCTTGACGAGGGCGCAGAGACTCCTACTGGTCGCAAGAAGAGTAATTACTCTACGCTTCCTGGTTTTCTATAGCATGATCTAATACTTCATTCTTGCTAGGAGCATATCGTTCGAGCCAGACCACTCCAATGTCATTTACGACACCACGTAGGTCGACGAGATTAAGCCACGTCTCTATTCCAAGTCCGGAGCAGTCCAATTACTCGGGCCAGTGCAGCCGTGCTTCTTCAGCTGAATTTGAGGATGTGTCAAGGGTCGAAGACTCTCAGGTCGATGCTGCTGCTACTACCGCTTTGGAAGACCAGACTGAAGAAATGAAGGATGAGCATAATTCAGATGCGGGAAATGCATCCAAAGCAGACGACACCGGTTCGTTCCAAAAGCGGAATCGTCAGGAGAGTCCAGACGATATAATGGTTGAAGTGGAGTCATCAGAGGGTGGTTCTGATAAACAAGACGATAGGCATGCCAACGATGGATCTCCACCGGAGATGGAGAGGGGCTTTGTAGACATCTCAGCATCAGAGGATCGTAAAGCTTTTGAGACTGCACCAGAAGCACTTGGAGACCCTGACGAGACCATTGCTGTTTCGGTGTCAAATGGAATTGGTCCCGTAATGACAAAAACCACGAGTGGCGTGGGCAACGAAGGCGCAAGTGCTAGTCCAGTTGAGTCCAACGATGAGAGAAGGAGTGCCACTCCAATGACAGCACGAGGCATCATCAGCGGGCTCAAAAAGATCATGCGGGACATTCAACGGGTAGTGTTGCGTCGCGAAGAGAACGTCGAGATCCATGGTCTGTTAGACGAACTTGGTACTTACGTTAACGGAGTTACATCTCTGTAGTTGGATATACTTAGTCTAGTCTCCTTGCTACCATTTTTCTGCATTGCCACAGATGAGAAGCATTATATGTTTTATGTTTTCCTTACGCCGGGGGATAGGGTTCCTCTCGATGCGTGAGGGAATGGTCCTTGGCTTTCTTAACCTCTTTCATCCAACATCATAGGTTTAGCTAAAGGAGCATCACAGGTTCGGTGGAGTGAATACATGCGACCGCCTTATCAATCGAATAAAGTTAGTTACCGGGGTTTTGAGTACGGAAACATGGCGTGGTGTAACAGCGAGTGCGTGCAGTGCAAAAAAAAAAAAGCAAATGATCAATGTTACACTTCCTTTCCCCTTACCCCCTTCTATACAAGAAAGAAATGAACAGGAACAGTAAATACAACCAACAAAAAACCCAAAAGAGATATCCCAACCCCATCGACCAAGACAACGGGGCCAACATAATCGAAAAAAATGGTGAACAGCTACCGTAAAATATCAAGAGAGCCATTACTGTATCACCCTATGGCTCACTTTATAGCCAACTATAGATCGTTGATACATACAGTTAAAAACTTCTAATACGATAAAAGCAGGTAAACAAAGGCAGCTAGCGGATACGATGCACGACGTCGCATAGGCTAGATCAGTGTAATAAAGAAATTTACATTCTTGATATTGGAGGGAATATGTAGCTCGATCCTTGTGCTCTAAAAATAGAGTGCATGAGAAAACATGCCCACTTTCCTAATACAGAAAGACCCCTATATACTATTTGATTATTCACGACAGCAAACAGTTACCATTTTATACAACACAGCACTCCAACTCCCCCAAACCAACCCTCTTCGTCCCTCAGACCTGCTGCCAGGATATTTGTAGTGTTGTGGGATGCTCTGAGTTGGTATAGACAGTCTGCTGCGTCCTCCCCTTCGCGATAGCATCAGCGTAGAACGTAGTACTATTGCCGACGACAAGGTAGTTGCTGTGTTCCTGTTTTATGTTATTATGGTGGGGTTTGTGTATGGGGAAGTGGGGAAGAGGCCTTACTGAGAATAGTGTAGCGGCTGAGACTGTGGGAGTGCAGGTCAGAGCACCCTTTATGATGGCGCATTTGCCTTTGTGTGAAGAGAGTGTGAACTTAGAATCTGCAAATGGTTAGAGTTTTCCCTTCTGGTGGGGAAATTTGTAATTGATAACTGTGCGGGTGGTATACCTGATGCCTCAGCAGTGAATCTAGCGCATGTACCAGAGGAGAACCATTTCCCACCGCTGATTATGCAACCATGTCTTGATCCACTAGTCTCAACATTCAGAAACCCTCTTCCGGAAAATGGAACGCTGGTCCCTGAAGGCGGCGAGTAGGGGGTTGTTGTTGTTGCTGTTGGAGTAGGACTTCCGGTTGAGCATGTTCGAGGTGGCCCCTGCTTTGGAAAATACTTAATGCCCGTCGCGGGACATGTGGATTTGGTACCATCTGAGAAAACCGGTCAGGATAATATTGGCAACACCAAGCGGACATTCGACATACCTGGTTCCGTAGCTACAAACTTCCCATCCCGTAAGCTCCCTCTGACATTGAAATGGTACCAGACTTCGTTCAGCTGACCGGATCTGGTACAACCTATTGTAGCATTATGGCCAATCGCTGCGGATATAGCATCCTCGATTTGCTGCGAGGTGTACGAATTTGAGGTAGAAGGAACAATCCCCGCGGCGGCTAGAGTCTGCATACAAACATATTAGCTAATGCTGGTCTTTTGACGGTAAGGATATGATTCACAAGATAAGGACGTGGTCGATGCTCACCTTGTACGTATCAAGCTTTTTGAAAAGGTAGACTGCTCTGTCGAAAAAGTCCACAACCTCCTCTTGCGGCCTATAGTCACTGTAGCATGAAGGCGAAAGTGTGCTGATGCAGGTACCGTGCTTTCCCCACTCATGTTCCCAGAGACTAGCATCACACCCCTGATAATCCTTCCAGTATTTGTCCATAAAATGAAGTAGGTCATGCCTCCCGTGCTCTCGAATAATCTCAGAAATATTTGTATACCATCTATTTGAGTCGCAGGACGCATCAAAGGTTCCGTCGCAGTGATCAGGCCTGGTAAAGGTAAGCCTGGAAATAAAGCATAAGGATGTCTTAAGAATCTCACCAAAGTCCATGAATAGTCCACGAGTCATTCGGACCAGTCGATGGTTTTACATCCCAGAACTGTGTTTGGAGAAGTTGACCTCCAGGAGCGTTGAAACAACATGCATCTGGGATTACGGTAGTATTATGGCAACTCAACTGCGGACTAGAGCAGTGAGGGGCAGTAGATGCGCCCTGGTGAGATGGTCCGAGGCCAAGTTGTAGGGACCCAAAAGCGAGCTTCGCTATGGATCGAAAAGATGGAAGAGATGAAACCGTAGCCTTTGACACGGCGGAGGCTGATGTTTTTGAGTCAATCGCTAGAGAAAAGGTTCTCTGGAGAGCTTCAAAGGCCTTTCGTACCCCATCTGGAGCCATGACAGGGACATTCCCCCAAGCCATCTTTCAAATTGATCACTGAAGCTAGGAGATTCAGGCCAATGATGATGTTGATGGTATCATTTGACATCAAACCAATCGGTGTCTCTTGTCAATATCCTTAGACATTGCGTGAATGGAAGTTTGATGGTTTTGCTGCGACTGAGGAGCTAGGATGCTAGCATGGCCCTGGATTCCGGGAAACCGAGTCACCAAGCCACAGTGCACTCGTAACCCGGCCATCAATCCATCAATGCTGCGCCGACTCCACTACGAACTTTCTAACGCCGCTCTAAAAATAGGTGACAACTGACGGGCATGTCATTCTTAACACCCGATTCGCGTTGACACTGGTACACATGATCATTACAACCCTGAATAACGTTATTTAAATCTATCTAGCTATTGTTCGTAACAATTATCCTGTTTTGTTCTTCGTTCTTCAACCCGCTCCCCATCTTACCGAAACGCAACAGCTAATTCCTCGGCATCGACGACTGATTCAGCTTCTTTCCGCTAAGATTTAAACATTCATCAAAAGAACCGACTGAATTAGTTTTCGCAGAGAATTCTGTGTGCACACGACACATTTCCGGTTTTGGTTTTTACATAGGAGTGTTGGATACCGCACGTCTCCCTAGAACCGACACTTCAGTCGGAGAAGTTCACCTCTCTACACTTGCCTTTGCGTCTGGTCATCAGCAAACGACTCAAAATGGACAGATTACCGTCAAAGCTGCCATTTTCGAAGAAGAAAATCTCAAAGAGAGTAATGATATCGTTAGTCACCACTATGCTATCCAGGTCACTAGTGTAGGTTTGCTAATGCATAACTACACATAGATACATTCTTGACTACGTGATAATAGTGTAAGTGGTCACAAGATCTTGAACAGCAGGCCTCACGGTGAATTGGTCTTTACTGAAGCTGACCGTGCTTCGTGCTCTTCAGGGCACTCATTGCAGGATTCACGTTTCTCGACGCTGTAGAGCCTTACCATCAACACTTCTCATTAAGAAACTACACACTTCAATATCCATACGCTGAGAAAGAGCGAGTCCCCGTTCCACTTCTAGTCTTCATAGCTGTGGCTTGTCCCGCTGGAATCATTGCGATCTACACCCTCGTCATCGATGGTTTGTTTTCTCACAAGAATCCTGCTCAGAGAGTTGGAATTAGCCAGCGGCTTAAGGGCCAACGTCGACTCAAGGATCGGTTGTGGGAATTGAATTGTGGAATATTAGGCTTGCTCCTTTCGGAGGCAGCGGCCATTACGATCACGGGAGCTTTGAAGAATGCAACGGGCAAGCCCAGGCCGGATTTGATAGATAGGTGCAGGCCCCTTGACGGAAGCGCAGACGCGCCTGTCTTTGGTCTGTCGACTATTGCTATCTGTACTCAGACGAATCATGCGATTCTGAAGGACGGGTTCAGAAGTTTCCCGTCGGGACACAGTAGCTGTATGTTCTTCGCCACCACATGCCACCAATTGATTAAAATGTGTGCTAATTTCGAGGCGATCTATAGCTGCATTTTCAGGTCTCTTCTACCTGTCGCTTTACCTTGCGGCGAAACTTCACGTTCTAGACAACAGAGGAGAAGTCTGGAGGACCTTCATCGTCCTCGTCCCCACGCTGGGTGCTGCCTTGATTGCTGATTCCCGTATCATGGATGCCCGTCACCACCCCTTTGATGTGCTCTCCGGCAGTCTTATCGGCATAGTCGTCGCCTGGTGTTCTTACAGACAGTATTTCCCTCCTGTCAGCGAACCGTGGAAGAAAGGCCGTGCGTACCCGATCAGAACTTGGGGGAGACCGCCTATTCACCCTGCGGAACGTGAATCTTCTAAGCTGGAAGATGAGGGGTTGGAGCCTTTACGAGAGGCGCGATTAAGAGTCACCGACGAAGAGGGGGCGGTCAAGGCTGCTTATTCTTCCACTGCTGTGTCGCCTGCTTTACGGACCAGCGATGACAACGTCTTCCGGAAACAAATCTCCGACTCCCAACGGCGTCGACAAGAAGAATACCAGGCTGAACAGAGTGGCTCGCAGTTCTACTCCCAGCAAGCACCGCCACCGCCAGAACACGCTACACCCCCCAATTCTAATCCCTTTATTTCTGGCGGCACAGGCGGACGCCGTACCCGCCAAGAGGATGATGACATGTACTCGTCCTCCGATGATAATGACATGGAACTACAGCCGAGCTACACTCTCACAGACTCGCGAAACCAACCGACAGTGCACACATTCAGTGGCGGTGTGGAGGACACTAGCTATCACGCTCCTATCGCTGCGACACAACTGCAGTCCGTGCAGCCCCTGCAGGTGAACGTCACGAGTCCGTCGATGGCGCCGCAGCGGAAACCTGTGGCGCATTAGGCTAACGAGGATTAGAAAGGAGAATTTGACCTAGCTCGGAGTTAGGGGTATGAACTCGGGAAGGGTGTATTTTTCCTTCTTTTGCTTTCATGTGGGAGATCTTACGCTGTACATATTCAGGGCGGAGGATCTTTGTTTCTTGCAGTCTCACGTTAAAAATTGCGAAACATGGCTTTCTGGAACGAATCCAGGGCTGGGTGTTTGAAAATGGGCTGGATGATTTTTTAGTGTACTATTCTCCTGCCAATGGTGTGGGGGATGTTAGAGATCTGGATAGGCTGATTGGGTCGTGTGGGAGCGGGGCTCAGCGTTGATGCTAAGGAATATATAAGCAGAAATGGCATTGTTTCAGATATGAAGTCCTGATTTTTCCTGTTCTGGTTTGGCTCCGAATTGTGGATGCGGCTTTAACGAGAGGCAAGAGGCTCCATATAACGGTGTATTACCCCTCCATCGTCACTAAAATGTGAGCCCGAACCATCGTACACCGCCAAAGCGTCTGTTAACTTGTCAACTTCTCAACCTTTTTCCAACTTCACTCGTTCAAACGTTCCTGCGTCCTACATCACCATCCGCTCGACTGCGGGATCAGATTGCCCGATTGACAAGAACCGGGTACTCTTTTATCAGAAGAGCCTTCTTGGAATTGAAACAGCAACTACTTTTTGAAAACACAAGATCATATCACCCTAATCAAGCCACCACGACAATGGTCGATCGTCCCAAGAAACCCTCTGCACTCCCCACCTCTACCGCCTCCTTCATGCCGCCGACAGCTCAAGTCGACATCTCGCCATCTTCCGACCGGGTGACGGCGACGCTGCCGACGGGCGAGAGCTGCGAGGTGTTGCTCTATGGGGCGACGTTGGTGAGCTGGAAGTCTGAGGGGGGGAAGAGGGAGAATTTGTGGCTAAGCGATGCGGCGAAGTTGGATGGGTCGAAGCCTGTGAGGGGAGGGGTGCCATTGGTTTTTCCGGTGAGTGTTTTGTGGAGGATGGTGTTATGAGAGAGGGAGAGGGAGAGAGATGAATGTGATTTTTGCGTTTTTGGATGTTATTTCTCGTGTCATTCCCCTCACTAACGCCCCCCGTCCCCAGGTCTTCGGCCCACCTCCCCCAACCGGTCCAACTTCCTCCCTCCCCCAACACGGATTCGCCCGTCTCTCACGCTGGGAATTCCTCGGCAAATCAACCTCTGAATCCGACTCCTCTGTGCAGCTCGATTTCGGCCTGGCATCCTCGAACCTGAGTCCGGAGATGCGAGCGGCGTGGCCGTGTGAGTTTGGGGTGATCTATTCGGTGACGCTTGGGAAGGGGTGTTTGGATACGAGGGTGGTGGTTAGGAATGAGGGGCATACGGCGTGGGAGTTTACATGGCTTTGGCATACGTATTTGAGGGTTGAGGTTTGTGATTTTTTTTTTTCTTTGAAGAGGGGTTTGTCTGGGTAACTAAGTCCAACAGGACATCCACGAAACATCCGTAACCGGCCTCTCCTCAACCCCCTACCATGACAAAATCCTCTCCAAGCACCTCACCTCCCCACCCTCCACCTCCCTAACCTTCAACTCCGAAACCGACCGGATCTACACGCCCCCCTCCCCCCGCTCCCTCATCACCGTCAATACCCCGACCCCCCGCTACGAGATCTCCCGCGAAAACCTGCCCGATGTGGTGGTCTGGAATCCATGGAGCGAGAAGGCGAAGACCATGGGGGATTTTGAACCCAAGGATGGCTGGGGAAAGATGCTTTGTGTGGAGGAGGGGAGTGTGAGGGAGTGGGTGAGGCTGGAGGGTGGGGAGGCGTGGGAGGGAGGCGTGGGGGTTAGGTTGGTGGAAGGCGGGTGAATTGAATTGGGGGGTTCGGATTCAATTCATGGTCTTTTGTTTTCGCTTTTTATGAGATGGAGAAGATATCATGAAAAATTGAACGAAAACACCAATCAAGCATGCCAGCAATGAATTTTCTTCCCATTTTTTTTTTTTCATGATCTATATAGATGGGGGGTTAGTTGGTTAAGGGGATCGCGATTACCGCCTCAAAAAGAGTTTTTTTCCCCTTATCTCTTCATTGTTTCATCGTCATACAACTTTTCCATAGCCTGATAATAAAGAAAATGAAATCGAGGGGTTTAAAAGAGAAGTCCACGCCGAATCTATATGTGCAAAACGCGGCTCTGAGAATACTGATTTGTATGTATAACTTTTCGTAGTGCCGGGGGGGTGTTTCTGGTTCCACCCCCGGTCCTTCCTCTCCGTGAGGGTTCCATTATTTCTTGGCTTTCCATATTCCCTCTCTCATGCTACTGATGGAGCAATGTATGCTCGTAGCGCTTTAACAGCATCGCCATCATGAGCGCGTAGGAGTTCTATGGCTTTGGGTTTGGTGAGTTCAAGTTCTTCGACCTAGATGTATATATACATCACCACATCAGTCAACATATATCATTCCCCAATCTAAACTAGATAAGATGGAACCCACCAACAACCCTACATCCCCCGCATCAACCTTCAGAGCAGCTCCCTTCCTCTTCTCCCCTTCCCCCTTCACCCCTTTCCCTTCCCCTCCCGCTCGCGAATCTAACCCCTCCATCGCTTTTCCCAACGCTACTTGATCGACATTCGCGGCGGGGGTCTTGTTGCTGCTGTCGTCGTCAGTCGCGGCTAGCGAGGAGAGTGCTGCGGCGGCTTTGCGCGCTTCTGCGCTTTGAGGGAGAGCGGGGGTTTCTTCGTCGCCGCCGGTGGTGGAGGCGGAGGTGGGGAGGTCGGAGGACATTTTGGGTGGGGGGGTTGGTTGGAGGGATTGAGCGTGTAGTGGGTGGTGGCGGTTGGGTGTAGTGGGTGTAAGCTGAGGGCAGTTGATAGACTAGCTAGAGGCGTGGTTGTATGGAGTGGGTAGTTTGTAGTTGTTGATGTTAGAGAGTCGAGGAGAAGAGAACTTTTGGCGACTGAAAATATTATATATAAAAAGGCTAGAATAGATTTCTCAGACTCGCTACACTTGCAAGTACTGCGAAGATGGACCGCTCACGATCTTCCTGCAACCCTTTCTACAGAGTACTAATCCTTATTAACATCTCAGTGCATGACCGTACTGACCGTACCGGGGAGTCCTGCAATCATGTTGTCTTGTTAAACACCATCCTAGACAAGGATACTCAGTAAGGATCATGGCGTTGTTTCGCTTGCTTGCTGAGGGATAGGGCTGGTTCTTTGTTTCCTGCTACGTGGTAGCATCTCAGCCATCAAATTGGATATACTTCCAGGAAGTATAACCAAAATAATACTAGGCTTATCCTATTTATATTCTTTGCTGCAGTGTTGTACAGAGTACGCCGTATATGTTCGGTGCAATGGGCGTTTTTCATCCTTCACTTCTCACTGGTGATCTCATCTCGTGAGTTCCTCAGCCACAATCTTAGCGGGCCAAGAGCATTCCAGGGGATATATTAGAGCGTCAAGCTTTGATGGTTTCGGTCACTGTTGCAATGAGCTCTAGAGGGCCATTTCTGTTCAATATGATGTTCATATCGGCCTTAGCTTTTGTGTTGGGTAACTATTGGCAATTCATGGCGGAGGGATTAACTCGCTGATAGGCAGCTAGGGGCTTTTGCCGTTAAGAACATTTATCCATCCACAGAGGTCGCCTCTCCTCTAGCCCTACGCGCGATCTCGGATTCTCCAACCGGTGGATATGCGCCAGGCGATGTATCCTGTCCCTCAGATCGACCCGTAATTCGCAAAGGCGGGAGCTTGTCTGCAAATGAGTCGCAATGGATACAACGACGACGAATCAACACGATTCAGCCCATGAGCGACTTCCTGGCGCGGATGGACATCAACGGTTTCGACGCGGCGAAATACGTCTCCACTCATGCCAACAATCTGTCTGCGCTACCAAACTACGGCATAGCATTCTCCGGCGGAGGGTGGAGAGCGTTGATGAATGGCGCAGGGGCGCTCGCCGCATTTGACAATCGGACGGTGAACTCGACCAGTCCGGGACAACTGGGTGGCCTTCTGCAGGCTTCCACGTATGTCGCTGGCCTCTCCGGGGGCAGCTGGTTGGTTGGGTCGATGTTTGTGAACAACTTCACCACGATTCCGGCCCTGCAGGCAGCTGGAAGCGGCTCGGTCTGGCAGTTTGGCAGATCGGTCCTGGAAGGGCCAGCCAAAAGTGGACTGGAGATCCTGGATGTAGCCGATTACTACATACATTTATTCGAAACGGTGGCTGCAAAGTCTGATGCTCGGTTCAACACGACGCTGGCGGACTATTGGTAAGGATCTGTTTATTGCCACAGATCGAGCGCGACGAGCTAACGTAAATCGTAGGGCTCGTGCACTTTCATATCAATTAGTTGAGGCTGAAGATGGTGGCCCAGGGATCACATGGTCTTCCATTGCTCTTGACCCACAATTCATTGAGGGGGAAATTCCGATGCCAGTGATCGTTTGTGATGGGCGAGCACCCGGGGAGACCATAATACCTATCAACACAACAGTTTTCGAATTCACCCCTTTCGAATTCGGCACTTCTGATCCCACCGTGTATGGATTCGCGCCTGTCAGATACCTAGGGACAAAGTTTTCCGCAGGTGTCGTACCTGACAGTGAACAATGTGTTCGGGGCTTTGACAACGCGGCATTTGTGATGGGTACATCGTCAACATTGTTCAACCAATTTATCCTCAATCTCAATGGCACAAACATCCCCCAGGACTTAAAGAATGCAATAAGAGATATCCTGTCCGTCATCTCGAAGGAAGACCAGGATATTGCAAATTACTCGCCGAACCCCTTCTTCGGGTGGAACAGCCCTGGAAACCCCAGCGCATCAAGCGGCACCCTCACCCTTGTTGACGGCGGCGAGGATGGTGAAAACATCCCCCTCCACCCTCTCATCCAGCCTGAACGCGCTCTGGATGTCATCTTCGCCGTCGACTCCTCAGCCGACACCTCGGACTGGCCTAATGGAACCGCCCTCGTCGCAACCTACCAACGCAGCCTCAACCCGACGATCCAAAACGGCACCGCCTTCCCAGCCATCCCTGATCAGAACACTTTTGTCAACCTCGGCCTGAATCTGCGCCCTACCTTCTTTGGCTGCGACCTGGCAAATCTTACCGGTCCAGCTCCCATCATCGTCTACATTCCAAATGCGCCCTATAGCTTTAATTCCAATATTTCCACTTTCCAGTTCTCGACAAGCAACTCTGATCGTGATTCCATCATTCAAAATGGTTATAATGTCGCAACCCTTGCCAACTCCACGGTCTTCGACCTTCAGTGGCCATCTTGTGTCGGCTGCGCTGTCCTAAGCCGTAGCTTTGCCCGCACGGGTACAAAGGTTCCGGATGTCTGCACGCAGTGCTTTCATCGGTATTGCTGGAACGGCACAGTGGATAGCAGTACACCACCGCCCTATCTACCAATGCTTGCTCTGGAAATTCCCGGCAACATCATCAAGGCCACCAAGAAAGGCTTTGCCGCCAAGATAGTGGAGCCGCTGACATGGAATCTTGTGACTACGGTTGCCTTAGCCATGGCCATTGCATTGGTTTAAAGGGTATTGTATTGCGTCTAATTTCTGGATGTATGCTGTTTTCTTGATTATTCGGCGTATTAAACCGATATTCACATTATTTGACTGCTGTATTTTGTACACTAATGGGGGATGTTTACATGGATTTATCTGTTGTACCTTTGGATGTGCTCTGTAGACTAATACTTACATAAGGGCCAATATTTTGGACATTCTAAATTCCAACCGATCAGAAGTTTGATATTCGTTGTTTGATGCTCGTTGCCTATAGCAACCGGTTTTGTTTTGTTTTCCTGTCAAAATGATAAAGTCTCGCTTAGCCCACGCCATCTCCATCAACAAAATACCAAACACCCGGTAAACACCATCAATGCACGATAATATTCTTCATATTTAGTTCAACGAACGAATCAAACAAACTGAAGTACTGTGCACACATTAAAATCATCGACATGCCTGAATCTCCACCGAAACGAGTCACTCGCGCTCGAGCCAAGGCAGTCGAGAAAGAGCCTGATCCGAAGGGGGGAAAAGCACTCAAGGTCGCGACTTCCATTAAGGCAGCGCGCACAACGAAGCGCAAGACCCGCGCGGATGATGTTGAAGACGAAGTCATCGCTATCGGGGTCTCAACAATTCCGATGGACAAGCCCGAGCCAGCAAAAGTTACCAGGGGTCGAGCCAAAATGACTGCCGCAGCCAAGGTCCAGACGATCGATGATACAATTGTTGCTGAGCCTATACCCACCTCGGCAGTCGAATCCGAACCGCCAAAGACAACGAGAGGTAGGTCTCGGAAAGTTGCCGCAAGTGTGATTAAGCCTGAGGAGGAACCCGAGAAAGTGGATGTTGCAAAGACTAAGAGAGCTCCTCGTGGACGAGCGGCAGCAACGGCGGCAGTGGCGTCGGCGGCAGTGGAAACTACAACGACAACAGCAACAGTCAAAGTAACGAAACCTGCGGCGGTGAAGAAGAAAGTCACATTCCAGGATGATCATGACAAAGAGAACATTGTTCCCTCCCCAGCCGATTTCAAACAGCCTCCTCTACCGAAAAAAATACCAGAGAAGGGCACTGGCTTGAGAGCTAAACCTGTACGGAAGCCTACAGCTGGCCGAGCAACAAGGAGCTCGAAGAAAACCCCAGCAACGGAAACAGAGAAGACCGAGGAGAAGGATGAGCTTCCACCTCTCTCACCGAAGAAGGCCAAGCAGATTCCCTTAGCACCACAACCAACATCCGATGACGACGAGCTTTTAGGTGGTAGGACTCTTCGAAAGACCAGGAGCAAGTCATCGCATAGAACAACCACTACCACCACGGAGGCAGGAGAGAAAGATGTCCCGAAGCTCATCTTCAGTACCTCCCTCATCGCTCTACGACAGGAAAACATTTCAACAGCGGATTTGTTATCATCTTCCAAAGCCCTTGGCTCGTCATTACTCGGAACACCTGCTCGTCGTCCACCGTCTCCAGTCAAGGGTATGATGAAAGAATCCACTAGGAAGGTGTATCCGGGAGATTCCGACCAACGACCTTTTCTAATGGCATCGGCATCTACATTTAAAGCATCTCTGCTCCAATCGCCGGCTCGGCGGCCAGCTCAATCTCCAGAGAAAGAGAGTGGACTTTCTGAGCCTCCTAAAAAGCTTGTCCTAACGGCGGCATCTAGCCTTGATCCTGAAGAGGCGTCCTCCAATACAGCAGATTTAAAGGTGTCGCTATTCTCACCGCCGAAGAAGATCGCCAGTTCGAGCAAGTCGCCAGAACGCCCAATAAAAGTGCATAAGATGACTGTCAGTGAACAGTTCGAGCAGGAGGATATAGTTCAGAAATCACCGACCCCATTGCTATCCGCAATCGAGCTTGATCCCTTGAGGAAGAAAACCCCTGCTAAGCCTATCGTATTGAAGCTTTTAGCAAAGCCGACTAAGATACCCACCCCCTTGAAGAGCCCTCCTGCTTCACCGAAACTGTATGGTTCTTCAATCCCCGTTGATACCCCCTCAAAGAGCCCTTCTATTTCACCAAGACAGTATGGTTATGGTTCTCCAATGCAGATTAATAGTCCTCAAAGCATTAAGCCTGCTGTTGCTAAGGAGAACGAGCAGGTTGGGCGGAGCACAACTCCTCCAGGCCTACCAGTCCAAACGCCTAGCACGGCCTTCCATCCTAGGCCTACCACACCTACTTACCAGACTGATAGAGGTTCCGATTCCGAGGACGAACTGCAGTCTAATGATCACAATTATTCCCCTACACCTCTCGGTAGCCATAGGGTCTCCGCCAAAGACTTTGTGGGTGTCATACCAACTCTTGCTCCCTCGACAGTGTCACGCCAGCCCAAGAACACTCCCATCCGAGGGGTAGCAGGAGGGAACCTGTTCACCAGCACAGCACTAACTCCAAGCTCAAGTTTTGGCGTACAACAGGCTCAAATTGTCTCCATGACGCCTCTAGTCACCCAGTTTGGGAGTCTCGAAGTTGCGAATCCCGACAAGATGCCTCAAGAGCAGGAAAACCAAGTTCAGCGTGGGCTATTTTCACAATTTATTCCAAAGTTGCAGCCTGGCTGTGTTGAGGAGGCCGCTTTGCCTACTCAGTACTGGCCCCCAAAAAGCTCATTCTTCGACGACGCGATGTCTGCTCTTGAACAGCAGGAGGTGGTCGAAGAGCTCGCACCGACTGAGATATCGGAACCATCTCAGGAGTATGGCGACGAGAACTCTATCCCTGTCGATCCAAGACTTCTCGCCATCAGTCAGCCAACCCCAATTACCTACACCCCGAAGAGAGTATTCTCTGATGTCCCACAAGAATTCCGTACTGTGCAGAGAGTACCCCTGAAACCCGCAGATGAGTCACCAAGCAGGCCACAGCTGAAGAGGAGAGCATCTCTTTCCGGTCCCGGTTCTCCACGAAAGGGTTTTCTCTCAGCCTTGACGGAGAGCAATATAGTTACATCTTTGAGATATGAAGATCCTACGCTTTATCAACCACCAAGCCAGCTGACCCCAGAGTTCAGCACTCCTACTAAGCCCACACTATCCTTGCAGAAGACGCCTGGCACTGCTGGTTGGTCGAACATAGGCTCACCAGCAAAAACTCCACGTCGATATGTCAACCCGGAAACACTGAGAGGGGCTGTCGTGTATGTTGACGTGCATACCACAGAAGGATCGGATGCTAGCGGGATCTTCGTGGAGTTGCTGACTCAAATGGGAGCACGTTGCGTGAAGCAATGGAATTGGAACCCCAACAGCAGCAGCAACAATAATAACTCCGCTGCGGCTGGTGACAGTGGATTTGGCATCGGCGGCTCAGGCGAAGGTATCAGAGATACTAGGGTTGTAGGCACGCCTGGCGGTTCCGGTCAAGGCAGTGGAACGACTCCTGGCGGCAAGATCGGGATCACACATGTTGTCTTTAAGGACGGCGGGGTTCGAACCCTGCAGAAAGTCCGAGAGAGTAAGGGAGTTGTGCTGTGTGTAGGTGTGAACTGGGTACTCGAGTGAGTTGGCTTGACACGAAAGTTCCATTGAGTTATCCCTTGCTAACCCCTATCTCTCTAGTTGCGAGCGTGAAGGAAAGTGGCTCAATGAAGCAGACTACGCAGTCGACGCCTCCACTATCCCCCGGGGAGGCCATCGCCGGCGCAAATCCATGGAACCTCGCGCCCTCGCCAACATCAACGGCAACCTCGTCCCGTGCGATTCACTTGCCGCCAAAGACACAGCAGCGGCAGCAGCGCGACCCAGCATCTCCCCAACCAAAGAATTCCTAACCTTCAGCTCCCCAGCCTCGCGTCGAGAATCCTTCTCCTTCATCCCGCCAGCCGCACCAAAGACCCCACAGCAGAAGCAGAACAAGCACAACAACAGCTACGACTATGATGACGGGATGATGAGCACCATCTCGGAATCACCAGCCACTCCCTACTTCCTGCATCCGTCGGAGATCACACAGCGCACCTGTCCGCCAAAACCGAAGATGCTGTTCCCGATCTCCGGGCGTATCGAGGATCAGCCGGATGAGGGGCTGAGGCAGAGGCTGTTGCTGGCGAGGAGGAAGAGTTTGCAGTGGGCGCCCAAGGTTGCGAGTCCATTGGGGAGAGGGGTTAGTTTTGAGGGTTAGGTGGAGGGAGGGGTTTTTTGTTTGTTTAGATGCTGGGAGGGAGGGAGGTGGATGATGGAAGATTGGAAAAATGTGGGCTTTCTGTTTGCTCTTGGTTGGAAAGGAAAGAAAGAGACGCAACGCCTATTTTTTTTTCCCCTTCTTCTCTCTTCCGGCGTGCGCGCGGGTGTGTGTAGTGATATGACGAGTAGGTAACTGAGAGAAGAAAACTTAATCCAGAACGATGATGATGATGATAAGGGGGGTTCTGGTGTGGTTTTATTGTTTAAGAGTTTTTTTTTTTTTTTTTTTTTTTGGGAGGGGGGTTTGCGTGCTTGTTTTTTTGTTTTTGTTTTTTTGGAGGGGGGTGGAATTATTTACCAGAATACCACAATCCTGATTTGCTAGTCATGTTCTCCAGGAGCCACCCCGCTACTTGAGAGGTGCCCCACAGTTGATTTGTACTGCTGAGAGAGTACTTCCAGCTTTTATTTACACCAGTTATCCTTATATTCTCCAGGGGCATTCTACGCCCACCAGCAAGTTCTATGCACGCAAGATATTCACAAAGCATCAGCTCGCTCCCTAGTAAATTCATCATTGATCCATTCTCCCGCTTGGAAGAAGAAAAAGAAAAAAAAAAGTTGGTATTTTTGACACCAATAACTTTTTAAAATTCTGATATTCCAATAGCAATCTCCACGCCTACAACTCATCCTCCCCCTCCTTCCACCTCCATCCAACCTCCCTGCCTCCCGCCCTCCTGCCTATAGCTCCCCGCGACTAAAAACGCCAATTCCAGCGCTTGCTTCTCATTCAGCCTGGGATCACAGTACGTCATATAATTCAGACTCAGGTCATCGTCCGTCAGGCCCTCAGCACCGCCCACACACTCCGTCACGGCGTCCCCCGTAAGCTCGAGGTGCACGCCGCCGAGGAAGGAGCCATGGGCTTTGTGGATGCGTATGGCGGAGGAGACTTCGGAGAGGATGGAGGAAAATTGGCGGGTTTTGATGCCGGCGAGGGTGGTGCGGGTGTTTCTGGAGGGAAAAGTGGGTGTTAGTGGGGAGGAAAGGGGGAGCTTCGTTCAACTATAACTTCAAAATATAGAGTCAAGCAAGAAGGAATTTCCATACCCATGCATAGGATCACACTGCCAAACGACAACATGACCACTCCCTTTAACAGCCTCAATATGCGGCCCTAGCATCGCCTGAACATTCCCCTCGCCATACCTCGTTATGAGGGTGACTTTCCCAACCTCTTTCCTCGGATTTACAATATCCAGCAACCGGACTAACTCATCTCCCCTCATGGTCGGCCCGACTTTGATGCCAATCGGATTTTCCAATCCTCGAAAGTACTCCACATGCGCCCCATCCAGCTGACGAGTCCGATCTCCAATCCAAAGGAAGTGCGCAGAGGTATTGTACCAGCCTTTTTCATCGTCGCCATAGCTGCCTGGTGAGGAGGGACGGACACCTGGATGAGGAAGGCGGCGGGTGAGGCTTTGCTCGTATTCGAGAAGGAGCCCTTCGTGACTTGTGTACAAATCCACGGTCTCGAGTTGGAAGGCTGTGTCCGCGCCAACGGTCTTCATGAACCGTAAAGAGTCGGTGATGGAGTTGATGATTTGTTGGTATTGATGCTGCAGGCTTGGAGATCGAACGTGGCCAAGGCCCCAGTTGAGCGGAGAATGTAGATCCGCAATGCCAGAGGCAAGCTGGGCTCGGATGTAATTCAGTGTCGTTGCGGAGTGGAAATAGGCACTATCCTCCATCAATAAAAATGCCCACCATACAGATTTTCAGAGATCTAGCATTCACCTAAGCAATCTAGAGGGGTCTGGCGTTCTCTCCGAAGGTTCGAACCCATTGATATTATCACCGCGGAATGAAGGAATCTCCTTTCCGTCAACAATTTCGGTGGGGCTTGACCTCGGCCTGTATGAATCAGCAGAGAACTCCAATAGAACCACAAACCCCGCTTATAACTCAGGGCAGAATCATACTTCGCAAACTGTCCCGCCATCCTCGCAATCCTAATCACCGGCTTATTCGCGCCTAAAATTCCCACAGCATCTTAGCACTGTTCACAATAAAGTGAAATCTCCAAATGGAATCCTCACCCCAGATCAAGACCAAGCTCATCTGCAGCAGAAGTTTAATCTTCGAGTCGATGGCGCTCTAAACAGTGCATCAATATCAGAATAGCATTGCAGAACCATAGTAAGTAATCCTCACCTCCTCGCAGTAATCAAACAACTCCGCGCAATCACCTGGGATACTCGTTCAGCCCATGAGGTTCCATAATACCAGAGATACATACCTCCTTGCAGAAGAAACGCCTTCCCGAGAGCCACATCCCTCAAACTATTCTTAAGCCTGACAATCTACTCCACCATCCATTAGCCCACGTTCTTCCCCCCGCCTCCCACCACCAACAAATAGCATACCTCAGTAGGCGTAACAAGTGGCGGCAACCTCTCCAGCTTCTCTAAAACCTTCTGCACCGCCTTCTGGTCCTCATAGACAACCTTCTGACCGACAGGTTTCGTGGCCCATGCTGAAGTAACAATTAGTTCTAGGAAATCTATACATCTGTGACTGCAAGGACGTGGGGGAAAAGGCTTACTTGCTGGCGACCAAGACATTATTCGTCTAGTTTGACTGACTGAAAATTGTCGATATGGGAAATGCCAACTTGGAAATCCACCAAGAAAATTCGTTCTGGGGATAAGTTATCCCGAAAAGATTTCCCTAAGCAAGCTGGGAGAAAGATGGCTGAAAACTGAGTTGAAGCTGAGTGGAAATGAAGCGCTACTGAAAATGGGAAATAAGATGTGATTGATGTAAAAACAAAGCTTTTCGATACAGCCAGTTGCGTACAGACAAATCAAAGGCCTTTTCTATCCCAATTGGGCAGCTGATAAAACGCAGCTGTAGTGGAGGATGTTGAGAACCGATCCGCTATCCTGTCCTACTCGAATTACCCACCTGAGTCTTCCTATTCGGGGTAATATTATCAATTCGGTGCTCTTAGCACCATCCCTCGGATATTTCTTCCTTAAGTAGGACGAATCAGGTAGCAGGAGTAGAGCTTTTGATTCTCTTACTGGTTTGTCTCCGGCAACAGAGATGGTAAGATGTTCTTGCCCGATGAGTCACCTTAGCGAGTGATTGATTCATCACCACCACAACCACCCACGAAGAGTAGTATCTGAAGCACCTAAGTCTTCCAGATGATCATGAAGTGCTTCTAATATATGTAATTATTAATTCTTGCTGGTAGTCGTATAGCACTCCTGCGAGTTCAGGGAACTCTACTGGCTGGAAATGCTCCGAGATATTATGAGGACGTGGTTTTTTTTTTTATTTCCCCGAAAGAGCACGAAATCATGATCTCTGTATTACAATATTGGAGTGGTATTGCTACGATACGGAATTTCATAATTTACTTGGAGGATTTTGGTTTCCGTGGATATTGTGTCAAAAGGCTTGGGTTTTCACTGGCCTCGCATTATGAGCAGAGATCAAAAGATCCTGCCAAATCAGGTTAGACCAAAAATCATTGCGGCTTCACATCCAAACCCCCGAAATCCAGCACCGAACGACTACAACAACAATAACAATGCCCCCCCCAAAATCCACCGATCCCACTTCCACCTCACCAGAAGCCACTCCCTCGGCCTCCGTTTCCTCTTTTGATAAAAAAGTAGTGCATGCCCGAAAAGCGAAGAAGATCCCGCCTCCTGAGAGTCCAGAGAGTGTGCGCGTGAGGACGTCGGTGGTGCTTTCGTTCTGGGCGGTGGTGGTGTTGCTGGGATTGCCAATATGGTGGTGGACAACGGCGATTTATAGAGCGAAGTTGCCGTTGAGGGAGATGATGGAGTGGGCGGACGGGAGGGTGGGTTTTAGTTTTTTTTTTGGGGGGAGGGGAATGAGATGAGGTAGATGGCTGATTTTTTTATTCCGGATTTTAGGTCTGCCGTCCTGTTTTTCCGCTGAGGATATCGATCGAAGCGCTATTTTTGCAGGAGCCGGACGCGCAGCATCTCCTCTGGACTACGCAACATGCTCTTGATGACTTGAATGATTTCTCTGCTCACCATCTGCGACTTCAATTATCCCCGTCTTCGAAGCTTACAAATGGGTCTGCGTATACAGAGGAAGGAGCATTGGTCGGTGGAGGGGTGGCAGGATCACCGGAGGAGGACGACCAGGAACATGTTGCACTGCTTGTCCGGCTACTTCCTGGAGAGTCGGGGTCACCGCCTAGTGCGATTCTGCAGTCATATTCACCGACTTTAGAGGTGTTTTACCCGCCGAATCAGATCCCTTCGACATCCTCGACGTCATCGCCGCTGGCGAGTTTCATTGCTAGTAAGCTCCAGGAGACATTTGCAGAGGAGCAAGCGATGATTGCATATATTCTCTCCACAGGGGCCTCGGGCACGAGCGCCCAGGCTTCAGGGAGCCCAGGGCTCGCGGGCCATGCGTCGCAGAATCCGCAGCCTGCGCAGACGTCTGCGAGGGAGTCACGGTCCCCGCTGATTAAAGCACTCCCTGCGGATCTCGCTGCGAATCTAGCACGGAGGACAACTCGATCGCTGAAATACTCACCTACATACCATCTCACATTCTCCCTCTTCACACCCGGCGCCATGCCGTCGTCTTGGGACATCGAATACGCAATCGAGCAATACCTATCCTCGCTCCTGGAATCCCTGTCCCCGATCAGCAACTTCACAATCGACACGCAAGTGCAGCTTTACGCGTCCTTCTCCCCTTCCGTCCCGGACCCGGAATTCGATGCCGAGATCAATGCGTGGACGCTACGGACGGAGGATCTGAGTGGCTTCATCAATGCAGCTGAGTGGCCGTTGAGTCCGAGTATTGGGGGTGCGCCGACGGTGAATTTTGTGTTGTATGTTCCAGCGAAGGAGAGGTCGCCGCTGGTGGTTAAGGAGAATAGAGGGAATAGCTGGCTGGTTCCGCAGTGGGGGGGGGTTATGATACTTAACCCTCCAGGTAACGATAACGATTCGACTGTGGAGACTACGGCACATCTATCTGATGAAGCGCTCCGACCGGCCCTCCTCACATTCTCCCATCAACTCCTCTCCCTCCTTGGAACCCCACAATCACCACCCTCCCTCCCCCTGCGCCTCTTAACCCTCACCCGCGTCCGCTCAGCCTCGCTCCTCCTCTCAGCCTCCTCAACCCTCGGATCCCTCGCGCGTCTCACCCTCGCGCTTCCCTCCATCTCCATCCCGCGTACCGTCGCCGTCTCCGTCGACCGCACGCTCTCGCACCTCCACAGCGCGTGTGGCGATCTCCGTGACGGCAAGTTCCAGCGCGCGTTGGAGAATGCGCGCATTGCGGAGGCGGAGGCAGAGAGGGGTTTCTTTGAGAAGAGTATGGTGGGTCAGGTGTATTTCCCGGATGAGCATAAGGTTGCGGTGTATTTGCCGCTGCTGGGGCCTGTGGGCGTGCCGTTGATTATGGGGGCTGTAAAGGAGATTGTTAGGGTTTATTGGGATTGGAAGGTTAGGAAGGGGAGGGTGAGGGAGGTGAAGATATAGTGTTTGTTGTGTGAGCGTATGGCGTCTTTTTTTTTTATACTTTGGGACGTATATCATTTGGGATATTTCTTGCATTGAAGTTTGATAGTCTAGTGTGTAAAAACAGTATAGAAAGTGTGGAACAGAGTGAGTCTATCATGCATATTTTATGCGATGGAGAAGGAAAAGTCTTAGCTCTTATCTGCTGAAAACAATGCCGAAAGAACCTTGGTCGTATTAAGGGGGCATGTATGTACATCCAAATAGGATTTCCAGGATCGTAAAAGGAATACGCTTTCGTATAGCCAACAACGTCTTGCTCGACCTTCGCACTCTTTGCTAGAGTTCAGTCTTGGGGACAATGTACGGATGGATCTTACCTCGCACAAGAGTGCGCTGCTCGAACGCATATGCAAACGAGATCAGCTTCTCTTCGCTCCACTTGGGACCGAGGAAACTAATCCCAAAGCTGTCAAAAGCCCCATAAATCAGTCAATCCGAATGCACATTTCCTGGTGGGAATGATGTTTAAAAGGGCTATCAGTCTGCTAGACTTACGGGATATTAGGTGCCGATTCCACCAACGTGCCTCTCTCGTTCTTTACCACAGGCGTGTTGGCGGGAGAGACGCCTAGGGGAACAGTGATCACAGGGAGGCCTGCGAGTGCGGGGAGGGAGGGGGAGGCGGATGTAGGGAGGATGAGAGCGTCGAGGTTGTTTCTCTTGAGGACGCCGAGGACGCCGCCTGGGCCGCTGAAGTAGAGGGCTTGTTGGTAGGCGGACCAGGTTTGGGGGGAGGTGCTGGAGAGGTTGAGAGATAGTGCTTCGAGCCAGAGGTCGATGTTGCGGTCGGGGTAGTCTTCTAATGGACTGGCTTTGGTGAATTTGGCTAGGTCTGCGAGTGAGCGGATGTTATTGGGGTTGACAGTTAATTGTCCCAAATACTCCTTCAACCCTCCCACAAAATCCGCAGCCATCACATACGTCTCATCGAATTGAGCATTCGCGACATATTCATCCCAGGCAGAGAAATTTGCGTTGTCAATGACGGTGGCGCCTGCGTTGCGGATGGTGGCGATAGCGGATTCAAAGGCTGCGAGGACGGGAAAGGGGGTTTTGGAGAGGATGCCGTTCCGGGGGATCCCGATGCGTGCGCTACGGAGGCCGGAGGAAGTGCAGGCGAGGGTGTAGTTTGGGGGGGTAAGGAAGGGAATGCTGGATGTGTAGTTGTCGGAGGGGTCGGCGCCTGGGAGGGGTTAGGTTTGAGGAGGTTTGCAGGAGGAAGGGAGGGATTGTGGGTATGAAGGGGAATATGTGTACCTGCGATTGCGGATAGCACGTATGCAGCGTCTTTTACGGTACGCGCTACTGCCTTTTTGTTAGCTCGAATTCGGACAATCCGCTGAGAGGAACGTACGCGGTCCAACAGTGTCCTGGCGGTGGCTTATCGGAATGACCATGCTACGTGAGGTGAGGCCAACGGTTGGCTTGATTCCCACAAGATTGTTTACCTCGCTGGGGCTAAGGAGACTTCCATCCGTCTGTATACGCTCCAATTAGCTCTCGGAAGCACCTAACATCGGATCTGTGTGCATGAGTAGAGTACCTCGGTGCCCAATGCGGCGAAAGCAAGCCCAATGGAAGCACCCACAGCACTCCCGCTAGAGCTTCCACTGGGATCTTGAGCTGGGTAGTATGCAGCGGTTACCTGGAATCCCTGCGCACTCCATCCGTTGGTGGAGTTTGTAGACCGGGCGTTCATCCACTGGCTCATGTTGGACTTGCCTAGAATAATGACACCGGCGGCTCGCAGCTTGGAAACTACAGTTGCATCGCGAGGAACTTTGGCTCCTACCAGAGCATAGGATCCGGCTAGTTTCCGAGTGTCAGCGAGTTGGATAGGCGGGTGTTAAGCTGTTGGGCGACTCGCCTGTGTTGTTCATCTTGTCGGCTGTGGCAATGTTGTTTTTGATCAACAGCGGGATACCATGCAGTGGCCTTCCTTAACCTTCAGGAACGACGATCGTCATTTGAGATGTGCTGCTCACTTACCCTCTGCACTTTCCAGCCTTCCTCTCCTGGTCGAATGATCGAGCGATATCCAAGGCATCGGGATTGATCTCTGTAACAGCACGGAGAGTCGGGTTGACTTCATTGATTCTTGCCAAGTAAGCCTAATGCTTGTAGGTCAGCCCTGAAACCTTTCCTGGATGGCAATGCTCTCTCTTTGTACGTGCCTTGACGAGGTCGACGCTGGTAAACTGGCCGCTCTCTAGGCCACCTGCAAGATCCTCGAGCGTGGCATCCATGAGCTTCGGGAATGCCGCACCATTATCTCCTGGACAAGTAAGAAATGAATTCCAATATAAAACTGGATGGAATAACGGACTTGTGGGTGTTGGCGCTAAAGTGGCCTTGAGCGAGAAGATGTGGAGGTACAGGGAGAGAAGCAAGAGCCAGGAAGTCATTTAAGGATTGGATATGTCAAGGAATGAGTATAAAGATGCAAACTCTTGTGAGATGAATTGAGGGATCGTTATTTAAAATCGTTGAAGGCTGGAAGACACTGATCGCTTGAATAACATTGAAGTCTGGCATCAATGGGAGCCTGCATGTTGCCCTCACTTTGTCGTCGTGGTAACCGCATCCGCATCTCTAGCATGACGCCGACTCATGGCCCGTTCCGCGCCTTTTAGCATCGGCCTAAAACAGCACGCATGAGGAGCCTATTTCATTAAACATCACACAGTAGGCAAGAATGACCTTCTCTCTCTCTTTCTATTGAATAGTTTTCATTAGAGATACTACTTCGAGAGAAAGCAGAAGTCTAGGTAAGAATGGGTTTGTATCTGAGGGGAATGCTGGGGTGGTTTGGTCTGTACGGAGTAGTTGGATTTGGTGAGCGGGACCCAACGTTGGTCGGCCGCGATCTCGGACCATTTGTTGATTTGTTGTGGATGTAATGCCAATTGGGGTTAGTGCGCACGTGAATCGAGGCTCGAACGCTAAGCGAGATCAAAACAAACACAACAGTGCTTTCCCCACCACAACACTCTGCTTTACTTCACAATTTCTCAACTATCCAACTCGACTTTCCAACAGCGGCATTCTAGCATTGAGCCGCCTTATAGCCCTTCAGTCCATTGCGCTGTTACTTAATCGAACGTTAGCAACTTGGGGATTCTGTTATCCATTGCTTCGTACGCGGTGGAGCTCTCTCTAGCTTCGGCAACACGACAAACGCCTTCGGACCTTCAACGTCCCATTGCTCGCTGCAAGTCGGACACGCAACACAGTACTCTTAGTCTGGGAGACAGGCGATATGTCTCTTTCCCCTGATGCGAGCCATCGCGCTCGTCTAATTCGAGAAATGTCGCGCGATCTCAACAGACAAAACCAGTCAGATTCTTACGCGGGATCAGATCACGGTTCTGTTCCTGACTCCACCGTCTCAGATTTCGACCCAGAGAATGAAGCTCTCATGTCTACGCGTCAGCTTGATAATACAACGAACCGATTGCCCGAACTACGTGCGAGTGCGAAGAAGTTCGGTCGTCGCAACAATTCCGAACAGGATTTTGTTATGAACACCTCTGCGATTGAGAAGGCATTTCCAGACTTCACTATGGGTGGCAGCTCCTCAGATGAGGACTCTATTGAACTCGGACGAGGAGGAGGGAAGGGTACAAGAGGTACATATCGGGGGCTTGGTGCTTCAGGAGACTTCTCCAATGCTCCATTCGGCATTGGAAATGATAGTATGCGGTCCTCAAAGGCTATGATTGGTAGCTTTGAGGTGCTTAGTACTCCTCCTGCGAGGCCTCGGGCGTCTCTTGGAAATAATGATGGGGCGGAGAGAGGAACTTTGAGACAGAACACGCAAACAAGACGTACTACCTCGCAAAAAGAAAACGAAGGACCTTCGCCGCCGCCAGCGAAGACATCTGATTACGTCTCCAACAGTAGCAAGTCCGCCAGCAGAGAGCGTCGTACCCTTGCCGAGATACACGCTCGTGTTACCTCTGAGGATGATGGATCTATTGTTAGCGAAGAACGCCCACCAACCGTGACTCTGACAACAAGGAGCTCTAGGTTTGTCAGTACGAAGAGCCGACAGGCCTCTGGAACTTCCGGGGTCGGTGGATCGATTCCTTCTAAATTTACATCTACGGAAAACTTCCTTCAAGGTCTGACAAATGGAGCCAGTACAAGCCGCAGCTCTCACAACCCTCAAGCAACGAAGGCAAAGTCATCTAATACAGTGCCAGCTGGGGCTACTCAACAATCGTTTCTTCTTCCGGACTTACCAAATCTCTCTGAGCTTGTATCTGGTGTCTTTAATGACGGCACTCCGGTGTTCTCCAGAAGCGGGAAGCCTCGTTCCCGCTTTGCATCTTCAGCTATTCCTCGAGATCATGGTACTAATAAGCCTGACCATATTCCAATTGAGAGCATCCCTGTTCCGGAGGAGGAGCGGGCTCTATTTGTTTCGCTCAGACTTCTTCAAGATAAGGTTGCGGAGCTTGAGAATGGGAAGGCAGAAGTGGAGAGGAGAGTGGAGGAATTAAAAAGCGAAAACGATACGTTAAGAGCAGAGAGAAAGGAGCGAGAGAGGCTAAGGCGGACTGATAGTGCGCTAGGCATGGCAGATAGTGGAAGTGACGGCGGTGAGAGATATGGTAGGCGAAATAGCAGTCGGATTGCGGAGAAATCAAGTAAGTTATCCTCGAAACTTTTCTAAAGGGATTGGGAAATAATAAGTGCCTAAAGAGCTTGAGGCTACGGTAAAATCGCTGCAGACCCGTCTCGACACGTCCAGCCGCAAGGCCTCCGTGTCGGAGATTACTATCAGAAATCTTACACAAGAGCGTGATTCCGCTGTCTCTCAGCTTGGCGTCGCTTTCTACACTTCCGAAGGTCTCAAAGCGGAGAACGAGGCACTTAGAGCTGAAAATGAGAGTCTCAAAGATCGACTAGCCCAGATTGAGGCTCAGCGAGAGAGTGAGGTCAAAAGATGGAATAAGAAAGAGGTAGCTTTGAGAAAGAAGGTGGAGAAGAAAGAAGAGGCCGTGCGAGAAGTTAGAGAGATGACAAGAGAGATCTGGGAACTTAGACAAGGTGGCGAAACTCAGGTCAGCAATAATAAGGGAAAAGGGAAAGAGGTCTACAAACAGCCCGAGGCGGGTATCCGAAGCTCCGGCCAAGCGAATCGAAAATCTGGAGCTACAGTTTTGGAAAACGATGATCGGGAGAAAAAGGTGGCAGATGAGAAGAGGAAGTTGAATTCTATAAACGTGAGGGGAACCAACTCCAATACGGCAGCGAGGGGTCGGAAAGCATCAGATGCTCCAGCTACTGTACCTGTCGAGACTGCTAAGGCTAGATCTCGGTCGAAGTCCCAGCGACGCGCTTCCGTCACGGTGGCCGACAACAAGGATAAGGAGGTGCAGAAGAAAAAGACAACTCGACAAATAGCGAAGGAAATTGTGGAAACCGACCTGAGTGATCAAGAACCCGCTCAAGATCCGACAGGAGACGCTACAAGCCATCGGGCGCCGGAAGAGATCAACGAGTCCCTCTATGAGCTCAACCCACAGACACGGAAGGAAGCCTCGCAGAATATGACCTATTTAAGCTTCCTAGAGGTAGGCAACTTTCTCCGGACTCGATTTGGGCGAAATGGTAATTTTCCTCAGGACGGCGAAATTCGAAAATTGATCAAGGCCCTTGAGGGAGAAAGGGCTGCAGATAGAGAGCAAGTCGATGCTGCGGCTCAGCAAGAGGAGGATGACAGTGTGAAAGTGGAGAAAACTACTCATACCCAACCTGTGTTGCCTCGAAAGTCATCCATGAAGGAATTGACATCAAATACCAAGGGCGGTAGATTCCAGTGTGGAGATGATGAGGATTCAGGCAAATTTAGTGTTAAGGTTGGAGCACTACATGACCAACTTTCTGGTGACGAGGTGAGAAGGCCTCCCTACCTCTAGTGATATCAGCACTGATAATTACATAGACGACTCGGTCAAGGAGGTCTGCGATTCGACGAAGACATCATTCCGATACCTTGGTCATTGGTAAAACAAGCAGCAGACATCGTGTTCCAGCAGATGAGATGACATCCGCGTTTATTGTTCCAGACATTACTATCCGCGGCCTTCCTACAGAAGATAATGAAGCAGGGCAAACTCTATCAGCCGCTGCACAGCGGGTACTAGATGGACTTGCTCAGCATGACGGACAGAACTGTACTGTATGCCGCCGCATCACTTCGCATCACCAGGGGAAAGAGAATCACGAGGATGAAAAGGAAGAGAAGGTTAAAGAGTCTTTGAGAGTTCCAAGGCCGATACCTGTCTCCGAGCGCATGCCTCTAGCTGGGGAATGGAACGAAGAGCCGACGATCAGGCCTTCTCAGCCGCCAGCTGTTGCGCTCGCGGTGGTGATGAAAGGCTTGGAGGATGAGCTTAGCCATTTGAAGATGTACGCTACCTCACCGTTCTTTTCCTGTCTGCCATCTCAGCAGAATTACTAACAAGCTATATAGAGAATTGGCACAATATCAAAATGTCTACAATGGCCATGATGCTTCTCTCAGCAAGCGCAAGCGGAAATCGATACTCAAGAAGATTGAGGCCTTATTCAGGGCGATTGACGCCAAGGCAGATCAGATCTATGCTCTTTATGACGTACTTGAAGGACAGAAGGCGGATGGACATGAAATCACGGAGCAAGACGTAGAAGTCACGCTCAACTCTATTGGAATTAATTTAGCGGAGGTTGGCCTAAGAGAAGATGGAACGAAAATTGTCAAGAACAAAGTCACGTATGCTGAGGGGAGTGAAGGGAGCCGGGATAGCGACGATAGCTCCGAGGAGGAGGGGGCGGATGAGGATGGGGAAAACGATGACATTGATCTGCCATGGGAAGGTATTGAAGACACCAACTGAGAACGATGCAACGAGTATGAGCTGTTTGTGATCTTACAGTCGTTGGTGCGCCGGTTTCGTACAGATGGTCGTGAGGATGGACCTTCATATCCTAGTGTTTAAGTTTGCGCAGGCATCTTAGGTTCCTCGAATATGGCCATGAGACTATTCGTTTCGTTCTTGACCGTGTTCGTTCGATATCTATTTTCCAAAAGGGGTTGGTCGTCGTTTTTCGTGGTTTGTGACTATAGGGGTTCGATTGAGACTGAGAGCTGGGAGGGGTCTATGTGTTTTTCCTTTGTTATTTGTCCCGCTTTTCTTGATGGCCATACAATTCATAGGGGAAATGGTTTTTAGGGCATTTTTCTTTTTGTGAACTAGTAAGGTTTTCATGTCTACCTGGTTCAATGAGAAAATGGCGTGCTTAATTAGTCTATGCCTTCACGTGCATGGTGTCTTGCTCCCCTTTATTTATGTTTCTTGAAGGACTGCTGAGGAAAAACAATTAGACTCCGCCAGACAAAGCCCTTCTCTGACCGTACGGTCCAGATATGCATCCCTGATTCTGGCTGGATTCCGTTTATATGGAAAGCGATGTATTCCATCGCACAAGCCTGTGGGAATATTGGGGTGCTCGTGGGCGAGATATTCTTCCCCGTGCTCACTTTGATGGAACGATGCCGTGATGTCTCCTGGTTATGATGTAGAGGTTTTCATCACGAAAAAGTGTAATTACTCAGGTCCCAAAAGTCCGCGATGTATTTAACGGTGGATTCTGGGTTGTTAATGGGAAAGTTGTGGGCTCCATCAACAACCTCAAACTGAACGTTTCGTGGGCCCCCAAGGATTTTGGTCGCGTCATATTGGAGCTCATGAGTAACGATCAGTGGATCCGTGCGTCCTGTGATAATAAGGACTTTCCCGTTTTCCATACCCTCGATGTGAGCCCCTGGATCCAGGGCTGTGTTTTGCGCCGACAGTCTGTTGCCGATTCGCTGCCAGTCAGCCTGCTGGTTGGAGATTGGTGCGTATCGGATACTGCTCATGAAAGAAGTAAGGAAGCCTTGGTGGTGGTCGAGTTGCCAGATTACGGCAGCAGGGACGTTTACACTTGGGTAGTCTTTGGACATGGGGGTAGTTGCGGAGGGAGAATTGGGTAGCTCAGAGCTGACTGCTTCTATTGCGCCGGCTTTGTCGTCTTTGTCCCTAAGATCATCCTCGGATACCACGGCACTGTCCTTGGAGGTCCTCATTCGCCTCTCCACCAAATATCGTAGTAGCCCCTCCGGGAATAGGCCGGTGGAGTAGAGTATCTTGCTGGTAGTGGTGAATTTGTTGGGTCGGATCAGGCCGGCGGGTGCGAGGAGCACGAGCGAATTGATGAGACGCGGGAAATATGAGGTAAAGGATGCGGAAATGCCGCCACCGAGGGAGTATCCGATGATCGAGAAGCCTCCTGAATCGTCGCCTGTCCAGGAGAGGTGGGAGGAGGTTATGGCGAGGAGAATCTCGGTGGTGTAAAGTCGGGCGTCGTGCGCGAGATCTGCTGGAGAATCTGAGTAGCCTCTACCCCAGAGGTCTTTATGTATTCATAGATTAGAATAGAGCTCAACCGATAGATGTGGAAATTAAGACGCAGTTTGAGTCCTAACACCACGATGTTTGCGGTCATCATACCGAAGAGCATTACTCTGCAGCCTCGCTCCACCAATCCATTTGCCACTCCTCCCAGTGCAAGACAAGGCGTGCTTATTCCATGAACAAGCAACACTTTCCTGCCCTTCTCAGGGCCCCACTCATAAACTCGAATGGAGCCATACGGGGTCTCTACCCATCGACCACCTGGTAGCACATCAGGCGGATAAGGAAGAGCGGCGATCTCAGATGTAGAGCGTTGGGGCAAGAGCGTTGTTCGCGGCGAAGTGATCGTCTTTTGCTTCTTTGTTTTGCCGCTGATGACGCTGTTGGCTTTGAGGACAAGAACCACGCTGATGGCTGCCGAAGCTAGGAGCGGGAATGTGACGCTAAGATTGCGCATGTCGAAGCTTGACATTATGCTGGGGATGGGATTGGGTATAATATTAAGATGAGCGAGAAGCTGAAGGGAGTAAGAGAGAGTCTGTGTGCTATCCGGACAGAAGGAGGATGGTATCGATATTGAGCCTTGAATATAATAGGATGAGTGGGGGAGCTCGGTAGGATCGTTGGACATTTATCCCACTTCATCAAGCCAGTCCCGAACGGAGAAAGTACGAGGAGAGACGGTAAGCACTGAATTGGATAGACAAAGAGAGATATATCTATACAAGTAGTCTTGCTAATGTTGGGTTTTCGAGAATAGCGCATAGATCGCTTTGGCCATCATGTCTCAGTTCTTTGTGTTGTGCACACAGTCCTGTCGTTGTTCCTTTATTATAGTTTGAGGTATCGTAGGATGTTGCTTGGTTAGGGAGATACCACTGTCCTTACCCTTTGTTCATAACTCAATCCAATTATTTAGGCCGGCCATGTTCGGGGACAGTTACCGGAGCACCAGAGGTGCTCGGGCAAGCAGCAGTCTGTCGCCCTTTAGCTTCGGCTCGATATCTCCTGTTGATCTCAAGGTTGTTTGAGAGTCACTATCTACAGAACTGTCAAGCAGTTTATCATGGACTATCTAGAATTTGTAGATCTACCAGACGCCTCACCAGATAGCAGCAACGGGAATCTTTCAGATACGCAAAACCGGAGAAGTCCAGGTATTCCGGGAGTCGAGGAGAGCCCAATTGTCAGAAGATTAGGTTCACCTAACGCCAGCGGAGTAGGCAATTCAACGAGGAGACGAAATCTAAAGGTCAGGTTCAGCGGCAATGGGGTGCGCAAGAGCGGTGCTCGATATGGCTCGTTGCTACGCGGTGTAAAAGATTTCAACCGACCATACTCGGCACGAGTGGATAACCTCCAAGATTTCAGTGCTTTGGAGCAAAGCGACCATTCAGATCCGGATGTGGTGGATCTTGGTGTCGTTGAAGACGTCTCTGGGCCGATCGACGCAACATTTTATCTCGAACCCAGCTCTGATTCTGAAGGCGAGCTTACAGAAAGCGAGACCAACAGTAAGGAGCTTATTCGCCAATTTCATCCTATTCTCGAATCTGATTCATGAAACTGACCGGCTTTCAAGGCAGTATAGATGACCAGGAGGACGATATGCTATTGGACACCTCCTTTCCTGTCAGAAAGAGCCCACAGGTTTGGAAGTTAGGACAAGAGGCAGACTCTACCGAAGCACCCGACGGGGGAGAGATTGAAGGAACCGAAGGGATTGAAGAAACCGATGAGATGGAAGAAACTGAAGGGATTTCAGAAACCGAAGAGAATGAAGAAACTGAAGAGATCGAAGAAGCTGAAGGGATTGAAGAAACCGAAGAGATAGAAGAAACTGAAGGGATTGCAGAAACCGAAGAGAATGAAGAAGCTGAATCGATTGAAGAAACCGAGGAGGCCAATGAGGCCATCGAACGTATGCAGCGAGCAGAACAGGATATACAGCCTCCAAAACTTCGTTACACTGGTGGGCTAGGTTTCACAGCTCTACGTCCTCGAATCCCCACCGCCTCTGAATTCTATGCTATACTACGCGAACTCAAAATAGCAGAGGCAGAGCTTCTCGGACGAGATTATAGGTGTCGGGTTTGCCAGAAAAGACTCTTTGGCCATCAAGATTCCGAGGTACGACGAGAAAGCGCTTTCTTTTCTCTCTTTGAAATATTAACACAACCGAATAATTATTAGACAACTAAACAGCATTACCAAGAGCATTTATCTGGCGGTAGTGATCATTGCCCTAAGTGCGGCGAGTCCTGGTCCGGCCTTCTAACGGAGGTTAGTATACACCAAAGCCTCCCAAGTCATGCTTGAAACTCCGGACTCGGGCTCATTTCGTAGGACAAAATTATTCACATAGACAATCACTATCCTGGATACCGCCACCCATCCAGACAAGAACGCTATATTCGCAGATTCAATCCAAAACAGAAAGTAAGACCGAATTCGCCAACGCCCCATTGCCCGAAATGTTTTACTAATTTGGATGGATCGGCCGAAGCGGTATGTTATCATTACTTATTATATTCGGTCTCGTGCGTGAGATATATACCTGATGTGAATATTGGGATAGGTGATGAACATGCATAGGCATCTATGCGAGATAGAAGGTCCATGGTTCAAGATCCCACCCAACATGGGCGAAGCTTCAAGAAAGCAATATCTTGAATCCAAGAAGAGAGAGCGCGCGGCGAAACAGAGTGAGGGGATTAAAGAGCCGGAGATTGCAGGGCCGGCTGCTAAAAAGCTTAAAACGCTGGATACTAAAAAGCTGGATATTAAAAAGACGGATACTAGAAAGCCGGATACTGAAAAGAAGTACGATAAATTGCTCCATTGCTCACGTTGTTTCCAAGAAATTGGGGGAGTAAGTGAAACGGTGAGTCTACTTGAGGGATTGAAGTCAGGATTTATTACATAACACTGATAGCACTGTGCGGCAGGAGAGGAGATCCCATGCAAAGGAATGTGGTGCAAAGTGGATACGCATTGATGCTGCACATGGCCGGAACCAAAGAGAGGCTTATCTGGCTACTCTTGCACCCGAAGCAGAGGTAGAGAAACAGGAAGAGGAAGTCAAAGTTGGAAGGGCTCAGCTGCATTGCCCAGTATGCTTTACATATGTGCAGCGCCTAGATAAAACGGTAACTAGTTATTAATTCTGAATCCGGGGAATCTAACTTTCACTAAAACAATGATATAGGCCAAGTTCAAACACAAATGCATGTGCGGAGTGGAGGGAGACTGGGCCAAGGTCAGCGTCAAGAGAGGCAGAGAACTGAAATTGAAAGCACAACAGGCGAAATTAGAAACAGACCTTGCGGACGGACGGTGTGAGCAGAACTGCCCAATCTGCTTCTCAAATGTGTACGGCAAAACCAGCGAGGTATTTTATCTTCATGTACGAGGATGTGCCTGGCTTCACTAACGTTATTGTGAGGCAGGACCAAGACGAGCATAGAGCAGAGTGCGGCGACCCTGACGCTGAATGGCTCTATCTTACATCTGAAGATGCAAAGGAAAAAAGGTATAACTATCTTACTGAAAAGGGATTGCCAGGATTTGAGCCCCCATCGTACGAGCAATGGTATTGCAGTAGATGCTACACATGTGTTGAAAAATCAACCGAGGTATGGGACATCTAGTCTACCATGCGTTCACATCTTGCTCTTAATTCCAAATTCACAGGGCTGACCATGCGGTTCTCGTTGGTCTTAGTGCAAGCGTGAGAAACACCTGAGAGGCTGCGGAGCCAAGGAAACCTCTTTGGGTTGGGTTGATGCAAGGATGAGGAGAAAGGCCTTTTTGGCGCAAGTAGGTGCGAGGGAGTTGGAGGACGAGCCGGAGGAAGTGATGAAGTGGTGGGAACAATTTGAGGAGATGGAGAGCCAGAATGACGAGGAGTATGCGTAGATGAGCAAGAAGATTGGGGAAGAAACTTTGAATGGCTAAGTTTATATAGTTAGCCTCGAAACCCGCGCAGGAGCTTCAGCCTCTCGAGTCAAAGTACCGATCTCGAACATCTTAATCACCCCACCATCATTATCTACTGAACTCGACCCTTTTCAAGTATGGGGAGACCGATTTAAAGAGGACTTCGAGAAGGATAGGGCGCGCCAACGTGGTTTCCTCGAAGACGGTACGTGGATCCGGAGATCTCCTAAGTCTCTTGAATAAAAGGATATCACCGGTATTATGTCAGACGGCCTGATATGAAGAAAGGGGGAGTGGAAATGTGGATGGTAGAACTGGAAAATAGGGGCGGTATAGACTTTCCTTCTTTCTTTATAGTCGGTGACTGTGCGAGTATTTGTTTTGTTGGTCATGCTGTCTTTGAGATCTGATCTATTTGCGTATGCTGGAGGATGTGTGGGGGAGAAAATGGGGGCGGATATCACACAAACCTGATCTCTTATTTCCCTCTTTTCTTAAAAACTAGGAAATAGATAAGAAAACGCTCTCATTCAATCGTTACAATGGTATCTTTCAATTATCTATCATACTCGCTATTATATGCTGAATTAACAAATAACAAATACGCGAATTTCTTGAGTATGAAACTTCTAATGTCTAATAAGACGTGCTTCATTTTGGGGCGAGAAGGGGGCTGGGTTCAATCCATGCCCTTGAATCCTAGGATATGATGCGGCTGTTGACGTGCTTTAACATTCCTCTTCCTCTTCCGTCTCTTACCTCCCGTTTCCGCCTCTTCGTCGTCGCTATCCTCGTTGCTATCGTCATCGCTGTCGTCACTACTCCCATCTACCTTCCTCCTCTTCTTCCTCGTCCCACCAACACCAATGCCTTCGACCTCCGGATCTTCTCCAACATCAGCTTCGTCCGTCTCGTGCCACACTTTGATGACCATCCCGCCACCGCTGATCAGCCGTCCTTCAACGTCCACTCCAAGTCCGACTACGCCTTCCATGTCGTCATGTTGCAGGGTTGTTTCAGCAAGCTTGTTCAAGCCGCCGAGCTTAACGAAACGGATCCGACCGTCACCTAGTCCTACTGCAGCAAGTGGGACGTTCCCCCAACGTGAAGCAGGAGGTAGTATTGTGAGGGCGTCGAGGCTTTCTCCGCCGCCAGTTCCGCGGTCGACGACTATGCGCTCGCCTTGATCGTCCCAAACACCTTTTTCCCACAGCGTGAGCACTCCCCCGGCGCCACCGACGACGACTTTCCCTCCATGTCTCGTTTTAGAAGATGACAGCCCATTGACAAAGACGGAAGACAGGAGTTCCTCCTCCTGGTCCTCGCTCCGGACCAGTACGCCTTGGCGGAGATCTGTGACAGCGAGCGTAGTGCCGCCGGTCGTGACCCATTGTTTGCTATAGCCACTTGTGCTGGCGTTGGATGCTGGCAGAGGAGTAAGGGAGGAGATGTAGTCATCGTGTGGGTGGTGTGTTTGCGATGGTGAGTGTTGTTGGTTGGGCTGGCGGATGTCGTAGAGGTGGAGGGCGGAAGAGTCTGTGGCGAGGAGGAAGGTCTGTGGGGAGAGGGCGTAGAGGAGAGTTGGCGCGTCGAGCTTCGTAGTATCGCTGAAGGCAGGGGTTCTCAGGTTAGTGGATCTGTGAGAGGAGGAAGTTGACACACGTACGGAACGGCGGGGATGGCGATCTTGGAGATTACTTGGCCGGTGTGCGAGGACGCGGCTTTGACAATCCCATCGGTGCCTGCAGAGTAGAGAACTGCAATACTCATAGTGAGGAATATACTCGTCAGTCTCCGTAGCTCCATCAATTGCTATCAAATGACGCCAATCGCCATCAATGTGTCCACCTCATCACTATCCAGAAAGAAGAAACGTCCGACTCACCATCGCCCCCCACTGCAAACCCCAAACACCGACAACTCCCCTTATGCCTCCTGGTCCTCCACTGAACATCCACCTTCCCGAGCCCATCCCCGCCTCCCCGGTCACCACCACCCTCGTCACTGCCATTGTTAACACGCTCAGCAGGCAATCGATACGTCTGCACGTGTCCAGCGGACAGGCCGACGGCCAGAAGGGGCTCAGTAGGGTGAAGGGCTTGTGTGAAGAGCTCGGAGGTTAAGGGGAGGGTGCAGATGTTCTCAAACATTGCTATGCTTGCTGGAGGGATTGTTCGTTCGTGGGAGATGGAGCGGGGCGATAGGTGTATAGTTATGCTAGTCGTGGCTGGAAGACTTTTCTGGTGTGGGCGGAATGTTCCGTTTCACATATTCACATGCGAACAAAGCGAATGCATCAACACGAGATATAAAACCTCCAACAAAACGACGCCTGAGTACGGAGCGCGTGGAGGTAGACCTTCATGACCATCACTATAGCATTTTCAATAGCTTCGTTTGGTTAGGCTGGAGGATGAGAATAACAATATTTGATTCTCGTCTGTCTGTCCCGTAAGGCTGCTTATGTTCATGACTTCTGTCTCCGCTGGATCTCTGAGGAAAAGCAACAGGAGGGAAAGCTTGTTGTTCACGAAAAGAAAACGTATGGGAAGAAAATATAAACGTGATATCAGCCATGCAATCGATGATGGAGTAAATGCACTCCCCTGCCATGATGTGATGACGCTAAAAGCCTTCCCAGATAATGTAGCAAGCCAGAAACACCAGTCGTTTTGCAACCCCTTCCGAGATGAGTTTTTGTTAGTATAGTGAAAAGAAAGGAAATTCATTTCATCCATCATACTCCCTCCTCGATCAATGAGAAAAAGTTCCCGATCATCTCTGCCACTTGCTCTGCAACCATCCTCTCCTTCTCCTTTGCCTTGCGCTTCAGCTCCTCTTTCTTGGCTTTCGCTCGGCGTTCTTCGTCTTCGACCGTCTTCTTGCACACCCCAGGCTCCAGTTTGCGATAGCAGTTGGGACAATTTCTCTTGACGCGACAGTACGAGCAGTCGCAGGAGGGGTTCTTCTGGACGCAGTCCTATAGCCGAAAGTCAGTACTTACACAACCCCAAGAATGGTGTCATTGCAGTCAAACCTTGCACTGATGTACACCGCAGGTGGAGCACACCCTCATCGCGGCGGTGCACCGACCCCTGCTATCTCCCACCGGTCGATAACTCGCTTGGCAAAAGTACGCCCCGCAACCCTTCCACTCCTGCATCCGTGCTTTGCGGGCCCTAGCAACATCCTCCCTTTCACCTAGGGCAAACCAGCTCTGGTCAACCTGAAGACCGTCATCAAGCCATTTCGCTCCCATTTGCATCATGAGATACTCGCGCTCTGCTTTGGTTCGAGCTCGTCCTAGAGCGAAAGTTGGCGTAAAAGAAAACGATGTCATGACAGTTGATATTGTGCTCTTTCCACCTTCAGCTCCTGACTCCGTGGGGAAGACAGACGGCCACGCGTCCACATCCTCTTTGAGATCGTCATCAGAACCCTTTGGCAACTCGGTCGCTGCAGCGTCCTCTAGCAGACGGGCTGTGTCTTGTAAGGTCCAAAACAAATCACGAAGACTCTCAAGCAGATCATCAGCAGAGGCCCCCCCCATATTGTTCTCTAGACCGGTTGTGTCAGCAACATCATTTCCGTCTGTCTCTAGCTGAGGTAGGCTGCGAATGTGGTTCCTCTCCACAAGTAAATCCCGGTAGCCGCAAACCCGAGTCTTTAGTCCACGGAGGTCATGCTCTTTACAAAGCGGCACTTTGCAAGCCTTGCACTCGACCTTCCATTTTCTGGAAGTGTAGCAATCCTGACACAAAGTTCGGGGGCTAGTTGAAGCCTGCACATCTGTGGCGTCTTGTTTCAAGTAGGGAAGCAAATCCGGATATTTCGGCCTCGCATAGGATTCGTCATCCGCATCGGACGCAGCGCGGAAATCATCGTCCTCCCACCCCTTGCCTCTAGGCAATGGAGCTGTACGAATCTTATCGCCTCCTTGACCACTCATGCCGGGTCCGGCAAATACGATTCCACCACCACCAGAGAACGCTGGCTCAAGACAACACCATTTCAAATCAAGCTTAGGCGGTGCTCTGCTGCTCGGCGTCGGACCTGCCCCAGTGTCGTCAACCTCAGAATCAGAATCAGAATCCCCAGATGGCTCGCGCATCAAGTTTGGTGACCGGATTGCTCCGGGCGCCCACCAGTATCGTTCACGAGTAGTTCGAGATTGCTTCGGCTGAGTATGCAGAAAAAATGCTGTAGACAATTGCCCTGGGAGGGTGTCCAAGGGTGCCTCGTTTGATGGTACATCTCCGGACTTTGAAGTTAGCTTGGGGTGTTTGGGGTGTTTGGGGAGACTGCGATCAAATGCACAGCTTGCACAAAAACTCCTCCGGCAGCCCATGCAGTGCATCCGAACACTGCACTGCTCGCATCTCTCAGATATCTTATCTCCGCAGCGATCACAGAAGATGTCATTAATGAAGATGTTGTGGCTCCTTCTCAGATGGGTTGGAAGCTGTTTGCCCTCTCCAAGACAGAGACCGTCACCGTGCCCAAGGGCTTCCCCATCGTCACCGTATTCAGCTTCCTCCCACATTCTACCATCTAGCTTCCTAGCATGGGACCCCTCTTGGTTTTCAGTCGCCTGCCCGATTCGATTCATGGAGCGCCACAATCGGTCAAAGACAACCCAAACTTCGCCACCAGTTCCTGAGCCACCCCGGCTTACGTGATAGTCCCTTCGTCTGAGGCATCTCCCGCCTGGAGTAGGACACCAAGCCGTATCTGTCCATATACCCAGTTTGTGACATATATTGACGAGCTCATGGGTTGGCTCAGAGTCTGAATCACGTCGGGTTAGGGAAACTGGAAGGTACGGTCTTCGCCGGTGATGTCGACATCTGTAGGCATATAGACTCTTCAAGGCGAGCGTGGGAGCACGAATGCTAGCAGACGGACTAAACCCGGCTTTACCCTTCTTCGGCGAAGAGACTTTTAGGTGCAGCTGGAGGAAAGGCACAACGTGATATTTAAGCGAAACATTCTTGCATCCGCGAACAGACAGATGTTCTAGAGTATCCTTTCGATAAGGTAAGACAGTGGAGGTTAGTGAAAGACCTGACACAAGGGTGTTATCAAGGTCAAGAGACTTGAGCCGGGTTCCAAACGGCAAAACCAGAGTAATCAAAAGCTGGTCCAGAGCATAAGCCTTGGATTGGCGGTCGCGGTCGCGGTCGCCAGAGTTTGGACTTTCATTACCAGCGTTTGTGCCCCCAAGCGGTGTCGACAAGAGTGACGACTGTGCAAGTCGGAATGAGAGATGGCTCCATGCTGTCGGGTAAGACTGAAGGAAGGTCTGAAGGTAAGAAGACGCGTGATAGAGGTTGAAGAGAGCGCGTGTCGGGAGGTGTGCGAGGAGTGATTCGAAGATGGGTGGATGTGTGGAGATGAGCTTTTCGAATGATGAGAGTTTGCGCTCTTTCCGTCGTTCGTTTGCAGATTCTGTGGGCTTCTGCCTCACTGTTATGGTGCTTTGCAGTATGTTATATGACTCTGAGATTTTGCTCATATTGTCTGAGGTGATGAAAGGATCATCTAGTTGATCCATCATGGCTGGTTCAGGTGGATAGGGCACCACCCACGTCACTTCTGGCGTATGAAGCTGCTGAAAATATTGATTGAGCTCGTCACCGACCAAGGCGTCTTGACGAACGAGAGAGGGTGGCATTACGTGATTAGATCCTATGTCATCCTCCAATCATCCACCCAGAGTCGGTGTGAGTGCGAGTGTGAGCGTTGAGAGGGGCGGGATGGTAGTTGAGCCGTAGTGGCTGTAGAGTTGATGGGGTGAGGGAGAGAGTGTAAGGTACAAGTTTTGATGAAGTGTCAGAAGTTTGGATGAGTGAGTGAACAGAAGTCGTGTGTCAAAACGCTGGTGGCGGGTATAAACCAACTGGCTCGGTTGTCGCCTGTGTGGCCTCGCCACGAATCCATGAGAACCAAAGAATCAAGTGCCGGGTAGTACGGCGTGTCGACCAGGATGGATTATGGCCTAATGGCTGGTTCACTGCCCTGTCCTGTCCAAGTTAATTGCGGGAAAGGCGTAAGGTGGGTGGCACACAGCGACCTAGGTGGGGAGCTATTCTAAGGACAAGCCCAGAGCGCTATCATACATCGTATAGACGCCATCCTGGCACGATTAGAATGGAAGGCCGTTCATGTCGGTTGACTCCCTTCGATTATTGTTTCATCTCGTCGTACGGAGATTCATCACACTATGTTGCTACTCACCGCACACCGCTCACCGTGACCTTAGATTCTACGCAGTATCTTGTCAAGCACATTCCTAAAGGACTTTACATGACCCGTGACCTGGCTTGATCTATATAGGGGGTTTTTTTTCTTGAGGAAGAGTCCTGTACTATAGATCGGCATTATTCCCTCCCCTGTCCACCAAACCAGCGTATAAAATGCACAGGATAGCCCTTCGAAGTACACTCCGAAAGGGGAAAGAAGACATGCAGACTACGTTCTGGTTACTCTGCCGTCCCCGAGTTCGATATGGTAAGATGGGATATTGCCGGAGTACGGATAGATTGGGAATGAAGGTTTCTGTCCGGCGCACTACCGGAACCGTCAGAGTTCGAAAAGTAGCAATTCAAACGTGACTGTTGATCTTTTCCGACTGATGGCCAGAAACCTCTAGCATAGTAGAAGAACCCAGGAGACAATCAGTGTCTGTCTTCCCTTGTATGTACGCGATTCGTCAAGTAGCTCCGATGCGTCAGGCAGTCGACGTACAAGTGTATGCATGCTCATTGTAGGTAAGCGATGTATTGATGTCCGAGCCTCGGTAGATCAGTTTGGAACCCCCGACAAGTACTTTTCTCCAGATTCCGGGCTGAGGTCTACCTTGACCTCAACTTTATCTCTCCTTCCTATAAGTAATACTATCTTAGTCCACCTCTAGCCAACATCTTATATCTTGTTCTGCTCTTGTGGTTGGCATCGAAGCGCTGAAGAGATCGAGCGGAATTGCAAATTACACGTCCTTGGCAACACAATATTAATATCTCTTCAGGGATTATCATAATTTATAACATACATAGTTAACTCAAGATGCAAGGTCAGCATTTCTTACGTTAATGGTTTCAAACATCAAGCTAACGATGGCGACGACGGCAGTCCCTTTATCCATCGCCATTCCCGCCACGGCAGCTACGCTAGCGTATCTCAATGCCCGAACGTCCTTCAGTTATGACTGGAACCTCATCTCCACCCTGCTCAAGGTTCTTGTGCGAGCGAAGATTTGGGAACGTCACGACAGGGTGAATGCATTCTACGTTCTAGAGGACCAAGCGCAGTCTCGCGATGCAGACAAGACTTTCCTGGTGTACGAGGGCAGAGAATGGTCCTTCAGGCAGACATACGAGACTGTGCTAAAGTATGGAGCATGGCTGAAGACAAAACATGGCGTGAAGCCAAGAGAAATAGTTGCCATGGACTTTATGAACTCGCCCACGTTTGTCTTCTTCTGGTTGGGTCTTTGGAGTATCGGCGCCCAACCAGCATTTATCAATTACAACCTTACTGGAAAGCCACTTCTGCACTGTGTGAAGACATCTACGGCACGGCTATTGCTTGTTAGCGATGAACTGAACACGCTTACACCGGAGGTTGTGGATACTGTATCATCTGCAGATTTTCGTGGAGAGGGTCAGGGTGGCGTTGAGATTGTGGTCTTCACCACAGAAGTTGAATCGGAGGTGCTGAGTACCGCGGGAGTTAGACCACCAGATTCTGATAGAGGAGGCCGTCTTTTACCTGATATGGCGATGCTCATATACACTAGCGGTACGACTGGACTGCCTAAGCCCGCGGTCGTCAGCTGGAACAAGTGCAATATGGGGGGCCTATTTGCATTTACATGGATGGGACTAAAGAAAGACGACAGGATGTATACGGTATGTGCTTACTTAGACTTGTGATCATTCAGGCACTGTGTTGATGGTATGCCAGTGCATGCCCCTCTATCACACCTCCGCCGCAATTCTAGGTTTCCTGGCTATGCTCCTGGGAGGCGGATCTATCACCATTGGACACAAGTTTTCCACGAAAACATTCTGGAAGGACGTTCGCGAGTCTGATGCAACAGTGATTCAATACGTCGGCGAGACCTGTAGGTACCTCCTTACCGCCCCACCCCAAAAGGACCCTGAGACAGGTGAAATCCTTGATGCGAAGCATAGAGTGAGACTGGCCTTCGGGAACGGACTTCGTCCCGACGTCTGGGATCGGTTCAAGACGAGATTTGCCATCGGAACGATTGCGGAGTTTTACGCTTCGACTGAGGGCTTGTCCGGGACCTGGAATCTTTCCTGCAATGACTTCTCGCGTGGCGCAATTGGCCGGCACGGTATGGTCGCCCAAGCCATCCTCGGAGGTTCGCTGGCAATCGTGGAGGTGGACTGGTCAACAGAACAGCCACTCCGAGACCCAAAGACTGGGTTATGCAGACCGGTGGGTCGCGGCCAACCCGGAGAACTGCTCTACAAGCTCGACGAGAACAACATCCAGAGGACCTTTCAGGGCTACTATAACAACAAGAAGGCCACAGAAGGGAAGATCATGCGGGATATCCTCAAGAAGGGAGACGCATTCTTCAGGACCGGTGATGTGCTCCGGTATGACGAGGAAGGACGCTGGTACTTCAACGATCGCATCGGGGACACCTTTCGATGGAAGAGTGAAAATGTTTCCACCAGCGTAAGTTTATCATTCTCAACCGGAGCAATCTTCCCTAACGCGTCTCAAAAGGAGGTATCAGAATCCCTCGGCCTCCACCCCTCCGTCATCGAAGCCAACGTCTACGGCATCTCCCTCCCCCACCACGACGGCCGGGCAGGCTGCGCCACCCTGATCCTCTCTCACGCGCCAACCCCTTCGCTTCTCTCCTCCCTCGCCGATCACCTCTCTCAGAACCTCCCTAAATTCGCCATCCCGCTCTTCATCCGCATCGCCACCGAGATACAGACGACCGGCACGAACAAACAACAAAAACAAGCCTTGCGAGAGCAGGGCGTCGATCCTGCAAAGGCCACTCAGTGTGGCGATCGCCTGTTTTGGTTGAAGAGTGATGCAACAGAGTATGTCCCGTTTGAGGAGAAGGATTGGCAGGAGCTGAACAGCGGGAAGGTTAGGTTATAATGCAGGCTTGCTAGTTTAAGATTGATATTCTTCTTTTATTTTCGTTCTTTCTTCGTAATAGAACGGATATCATAAAGGCTAAATATGGCAGGCATGACCAACCAATGGACATTTGTCCCTTAGAGTTACTCTTGCTTCGAGTTCTGTAAACTACCGCACGACATCAGATCCAAAAGTAAACAATATCGAAAACATAAACAGCATCAGATGACGACGCCTGCAATGATAGATAATAGGGTAGGTTTTGGTGCCAGCATCCTCCTCAGACGATTTTTCGATTGCTGTTCACGTCTTCGGAGTATCTGCTATTATGAAAATACCTCGCCAAAAAAAGAATAAAAAATTATTTGTGAGGTTGGGTATACACTTGCTCTGATTGGCCAGAATACTTTCAAAGCGCTACACCCCAGCCGATCGGGATTCGAGCGACGTCTCAAGTCGTACGGAGTATTACTTCCGTAAGGCGGGTGGCTGGGTCGCTACATATAATTATTATCTCATCGCCTCTTGCTCGAAATTTAGTTATCGGATCAATGGCCACACCGCAGTCGGGAGCCATATACGACTCCGGGGAGTGTAGTGGTACGCTGGTGCCCAGGACACACAGGAATCACAGGTAACGAAGAGGCCGATGCAGAGGCAAAGGCGGCCGCAGAAAGCACAACACACCCCTCCTCCCTAGCTGCAGCGAAACGCAAGGCTAAAGCATATGCCAGCGAGCAATTCCAAGCCAGCTGGAATGCATTTGCCCCCTCCAGATACAAAGACCTATGCATTAACACGCATAAATGCCCCCCCGAACTATCACTCCCAAGACACATTCTGGGAAAATTATATGCTGCGCGCTCGGGGCATGGAGACTTCGCAGCATACCACGAACGTTTCAACCACGAGGACGCATACATCTTCTGCAGCTGCGGCAAACGCAAATCCCCAGAACACTTCTACTTCTGCAGGAGGGGAAGGAAAAACTGCCAGAGAATGGACTGGCGCATACCCAAGGAGACGATCCTGGAGCTTCTGGGCACCGCAAAAGGCGCGACTCAATTCGCAGACTGGGCGAAGGAGTCCAACTTCTTCACGGGCATATGCCCAATGCACCAATGCACAAGTCCCAGTCCCTCTCCCTCCCCCCCTCTCTCTCCCTCTCTCCCTCTCCCACCCTCCCCCACTCAAGCCATTACCACCCCCGACCACAGTCAGCCCCCCGCTGCTGCGCAGTCTCCCCCCCACAGCTAAATATAAGCCCACTCCACAGCCGACACGCACGCACGAAACAAGCTCCCTAGGTTCCCCAGGATCCACAAGATCCCCA
>JAJDMY020000265.1:0-28238 GCA_022345705.2 Sabuloglossum arenarium
CAAAGCAGGCACGGAACATGCTTAAATGGAGCCAAGGGAAGAGGTTAAAGAGCTTCACAGCTGAGAAGAATTTTCTATGGGAATAGAGGGGCCCAAGGTTGAACAGAGGTGGGAACGGGTTGGTGAAGTTGTAGACAGTATGTCAAGAGAATACCAAGGTGGTGCGGGTTGGGGACTTGAAACATGATTGGGGTGAGCGATCACCCTTGTTGCCTACGGCTCGCGCGAGCACAGGGCGGCATCGCTCACCCGCGGGATAATTATCTTGGCGCGTGCAAGAGCCGCTTCGTCAAAGTAAGCCATATTTCAACCTCCACCCTTAACGACCTCACTATCAATTACAGGACACGTTTGTAACAATAAGTACCAGTGAGGTTTTTCTGGGGGAAGAAAAATCCTAGATGCTCGATTGATTGGTCCAGTTAGACCTTTTGTTTTTGTTACATTCCATTAAGCTTTCCCATCGTTATTCCTCAAGCAAGTAGCTTCTGCTCTTCCCGGGCAATTCTGTAGCATGGCCGTAGCCTCAACATAACATTTCCTTTTCCTGACTTTCGTTTTAAAACATATCAGAAGTTCTTCATGCGTACACGATCTCCAATGCACCTTGGAACGTCTTCCGTCCACTTCACATGATGCAGACTCTTATTACTTCAGTGAATCTGCTGACTGCTCCTATTATTATCAGTGCTGAGAGGTATAAGTCCTCTATGACATGATCACGTACCTACTCATATCCCTCCACCTTCGCCCTATATGTCATCTCTGACTTCCCGTCATATCGCATCCCGCGCTGTACCCCGTTCTTCACCCCATAGCTTGTCCCATGTTTCACTCCGTCTTTCGCCCCACCCTCGCTCTCAGTTCGACACAAAGTAGAAATATGTGGAACTTCATTTTGGTCCTCCAGGCCAAGGAGCTCGATCACTTCTTTGGTTTGGAACGGCTCCATAGCGTTGTTCTTACGGCCGAAGATGCGGCAGAAGAGCGGTCGTTGGGTTCCCTTCATCCTTATTAGCCCTTCCTGGAGGTGGTGGTGAAATTTGCAAAGGCCGTTGCGATTGCCCTTATGAGGTTTAGGAGGCAAGCCATTTCGAGCCTGTTTACTTTTCCCTTTACCACTCCTGGTAGTCACTGGGTCATCCCCGGGATATATGCCAAGACGACGACCTTCGATGGCCCAGTATCCTTCAGGAACGATATGCTCCCTATATTTCTGACCTGGGATTTGAATTGCCGTCGCTGGCCGTATTACCCTGGCTGTCCTCTTGGTGCGCTGTGTTTCAGCAGCCCAATACCAGTGTGGGGTCGCGCTGTCTTTGGCTTTGCCGTGCTGGAATGACACAGGTGCGGTGACTTCGTTATTCAATTGACTAACCCATGCGAAGTCTGAGAAGTTAAATTCGGCCGGGGCGGCTAAGCTGCACTGATGTCCTAACTCTGAGGGCCGGCTGTATATATTTCCACTATCCGGTCTGAGGATGTCCCGTGCGTCTTGCTTCCGCGACGATACTCCTGTTGCATCCTCGCCACCAATAGCTCTACAATATTCTCCTTTGTCTTCGACTCTACATTCAGAGGCTGATTCTGCGTTAAAATGAACGCGACTCATCTTTGATCGACCAAGCGTTCCCACAAGCACAGGGTGCTGCTGCTGATGTTTCGAGTTCAGCTTCGATGTAGATGGCACCATGGGGTTGTGGCCTTGGCTGTGAAGCTCTGCAGGGTACTGCTGTAGATCTTTTGACTTTAGTTTCGATACAGACTGCGCCATGGTATTGTTGTTTGGGCTGTGGAGCTCTGAAGGATGCTGCTGAAGATCTTTTGAATTTAGTTTCGATCCAGACCGCGCCATGGTATTGTTGCTTGGACTGTGAACCTCTGCTGGGTGCTGTTGAAGACCTTTCGACTTTGGTTTCGATGCAGAATGCGTCATGGTGTTGTTGCCTTGGCTGTGAACCTTTGCAGAGTTCTGCCGAAGATCCTTTGGCTTTGGTGTCGGTGCAGACTGCGCTATGGTGTCAATGCTTTGGCTGTGAACCTCTGCGACGTGCTGCTGAAGATATTTTGACTCTGGTTTCGATATAGATGGTGCCATGATGTTGTGAAACTCAGTGCTGTCTCTGCTCTCGATATCATACGGAATATCGAGACCTCGTTCGAAACCATCAAAGAAACGTCGGTGTTTAGTCGCCATGATCCGACGAGCGTCCATTATGCGGAGTTCGAATTGCAGCAGATATCGTTCATAGGTATTCTTGGTTCTAACAACAATTTGCTGCTCAGCCGAGGTGAGTCCTTCACCATTGGCGATTTTCTCGGCCGACGGTTTGCTCAACCCTTCAGTCTTCAAGAAATTGCAGGCGACCGCAATCAATGGCCATTTCCCATTACCAGAGACTGCCCGGAACCCGTCAAGTTTCCATACTTGAACATATAAGCGGTGAAGGTCTAAGGGCTCATGATTAATGCCCTTGTTGGCAACCCTCCGCTGCAGTTTCGTTGACCCATCCTCCATGACCGTTGGTACGTACACTACTCGAGTAGGAGGATACTTCAAAAAGTCTTTTGCCCAAGCTGATGGCTCATACGCCATCTGCCTCCAGGCTTTCCCCAGAAGGTCAAGAAACTCTTGTCTTGGTATTGACTCCGGATTCTGAATCAGTTCTCGGATGCCATTCTCACCTGGCTTCTTCAGTGGTCTACTCGTGTCGTTTGATGCCATGACTGGCACGAGCGAGCGAGCAAAAAAGCGTGAAGTTATGGAAGTGCGTGAAGAAGCTGTGGAAAGAGCGTGAGGAAACTGGAAAAGGGTGCGGAAGTTATAGAAGAGGAAGTTGAGGTGGTTAATATTCCTAGTGCGAAGACACTCTTCAGTGTGTGCGATGGAAGTGCACTAGTGGTTTGAAATCATCTTGTCTAGCATACCAAAATGGGCGAATACCGTCACAGCTCCAAACCTAACGAATTAGGCAATGATTAATGGTTATCCTTAGGTCTACCTATTTTGCAGCTACATCAACCACAATCTGGAAGTTCTCTTTCCTGACCTCTAGTTCTTATTTGCTGCGGCAATCCAAATTATCACGGTTCGAATCCACTAATGCTTGGTTGCGCGTTTTAGCGGCTGTCCAAACCAAGCAGACTAACACACTCTCATCACACCTGGATTTTGAAAGGTGCCATCTCAAAAAAGGGAGGTCCTTATGGGATTTGACTGACATTAACTATAGCCTAGAATATAGTAATGTGTAAGCAGACTGTATTATAGCAAGCGATCAACGTTTTAGAAGTGTAAAGCAATTCAATCACTAAATCTAAATATATTGTATAGCAGCAGTATATACAGTTCAATGGTTAAATGTTGTTTGGTCTGCGCAGTACGGACCTGCACCAACGTGCGCCATCAAGGCTCAACCCTGGAACCTGGTCTGCAGGGAACTGGCAAGCTCCGCCTTGGCAAAGCGTAAACAAACCTCGATACAAAACAATGAGCCGTTGGCAACACCGACGATAACTTGAAGATGGGAATCAAAGGGTGAGTCTTTCTAGGTATCCTCGGCCTCAGTGCCTACTGAACTTAGCTCTTCTCTAGGATCTACCAAGAAATTGGCGCCGGTGAACGGGTCGCACTCTCCAAGCTTGCCACAGAGAATTTTGACGAAACCGGACGACCTCTACGAATTGCAATCGACATATCTATATGGCAATTTCAGATTCAGTCTGGAAAAGGTCAGACAATCGAGTTTGCTGCTCGCAATTGTGCAGCACTGATTTGGACTCTTATTTAGGTGGAAGTAACCCGGCCCTGCGTACGCTCTATTACCGACTCCTCCGTCTTCTCTCCCTCTCCATACAGCCGCTTTTTGTCTTTGATGGATCACAAAAGCCACGTTTCAAGCGAGACCGACGTACGTATAGCAATACTGCGTCCCTTCCCAACTTCCTCACAAAGCAGCTCCTCCAGCTTTTCGGATTCCCCTTCATTGTGGCACCAGGGGAAGCGGAAGCGGAATGTGCGCTATTACAACGAGAGGGAATAGTGGATGCTGTCCTGAGTGAAGATGTAGACACTCTGATGTTTGGCTGCGGGCGTTCTATGAGGGATTGGTCAAGCGAGGGCGTTAGGGGGAACCACACGCCCACACACGTTTCTGTGTATGACGCATCAAAAATAGTTGCTGGGAAATCGGGGCTAGACAGAGAAGGCATGGTTCTTGTTGCCTTGATGAGTGGAGGCGATTACGTCCCAGCAGGAATACCAGGCTGTGGAATAAAAGTTGCCTGTGAAGCCGCGAGAGCTGGGTTCGGAAAGTCGCTTTTTAGCCTCTCGAAGATGGATATTGTAGGATTTAAGGATTGGAGGGATAAACTTGCACAGGAGCTACAAAGCAACGAGAGCAAATTCTTCCGAGTGAAGCACAAAGCCCTTCAGATACCCGAGACGTTTCCAAATATGGAGGTCCTAGGATACTACACGAATCCCGTGGTCTCATCAGCCGAGAAGATTCGAAAAATAAAAATGGAACTTCTGTGGGATGGGCAAATTGACATTGACGGTCTGAGGGTCTTTGTGGCAGACGCGTTCGAATGGCGGCACAAGTCTGGGGCGATGAAGTTCATAAGAGGTATAAAAATCCGTATCCGCAATCCTCAACCCCTTTTGCTAAGAAAGTATATAAATAGGCCTGGCTCCTGCCTTGCTAGTCTGGAAACTCCAAATTCATGGGGCCACCGCGTCGGCAGATAGACCATTGGAATCAAGCAGAAACGAGGAAGAAAACATTTTGAAATCGCTTTGCGGCAAACGGGTGCATTTCTCTACCGACGGAATGCCGGAAATTCGTGTCAGTTACGTTCCCAAAGACATAGTTGGACTGGATCTCGACGCAGAGGAAACAGACAATGGGTTGGGCGAGGCTTTTGACGCAGAAGCATCTCCTGAACTTGACTTGGCAGGAGACGCTGAAGCTCTTGCAATACCTCATCCAGCTATGAAGTCACGTCCACCTTATGATCCAGCTGAGCCCGAGAAGGTGTGGATCGGAGAACTGTACGTCCGGACTGGGGCTCCTCTGATGTTTCAGGAATGGGAAGAGGGTTTACGGAATCAGAGCGAGACTGTGGCTGCGAAAGCTGCAGGGAGGGGTAGAAAGAAAAAGCCGGCGGCAAAGGGCAAAATGAAGGCGGGTGCATTGGATCTCTTCGTGAAGACTACAAAGCCTGGTTTAGGCTTTGATCGAGCTGAGAAAACTGGCGAAGCAGCTCAACCTCTCCCACCATCTCTCGATCCTGCTTCCAGAGTCAGTAGCCAGCTGTCTAAGGAAATTAGCATGCATAATGCTGGCATAAAGCTGGCGATTGAGTGCAAACGGAGCGTATCGAGAAAGGAGAATACAAAAATAGTTCTAAGCCCTGCCTCTAGTGCTAAGGATACTCGCTCCCGACGTACGAATCCTGCTGCATTACCAAACGATAACCCCTGGACTCTAGCCAAAAGGCATTCGGAGACTCCGAATGTGCTCCTGCCGCATAATAGGAGGCCCTCAGCATTAGGAATATACAGGCCTTCGGAAGCCAGTGATCGAGATTCGGAGCAAAACGCAGCTCGGCGGGAATCTCCTTGTAAGAAAGATGATAAGGGATTGGCATCCTCAATACGATGTCCCGAAACTTGCAAAAAGCACGCAAAACCAGTGTCACGAGTGGCCCACAAAATTGGTTCAGAAGATGACTCCTTTCTTAAGGAGCCAGGAACACTGCCGAAACATGTCATTTCTGGCAGGGATAATACCACAGAGGGGAGTCTATCCAGTAACATATCAGATTGCCCCTCTCCCAGAAGGAGAAGGACACCAGCGAGGCATATTGCCTCTAGGTATAGCGCAGAGGAATGCATCGATATTTCGAAATCACTACCTGCAGACCACGAACGTTATCATCAATTCGACAAGTCAAGTAAACCTTGCCCTAAAGGAAGGGATGCCAAAACGACCTTTGCGACTACTAACGTCAACAGGAGGCTCGATCTCTCCCCTGCAAAAGATCGAAAGGTCTCGTCTTCTCCCTCACCGCCATTGCTCCCCATGTCGCAGCCCAGACACCCTCCTCAAAGGGATACAGCTCATTCTCCTATCCTTTTGTCTTCGTCTCCCCCACGCCCAACCACGAGTAATAAAAAGTCACCCGTAAAGGCTAGTCTGAGAAATCAGCAGACGACCAGAGTAATGCGGATGGTTGCTCCCCGCGAAAGCCTCGAAGGTGCTTGGAAGGAGGTGGATGAGCTTGAAGCGATCACCAGGCGTAATGTTTTTATCGGAGTTGAGGTCCTAGACATGGCTGATAGCCCTTAAGCCTAATCTGCTTGAAATACTTGGCTCGCATGACAACATCTCTAGACTATATACCATGGAATATTTATAAAGGGGAAGGAGAAATTCCATTTCTCGGGGTGGGAGAGTGTTAGCTTCTTGCAGCGGGAAATTAATTGATTATACATTCGCAACGCTTCACTCTCTGTAGAAAAGGTACTGTTTTGCACAAAGAAAGAGGTTGTTTCGAGAAAATGATAATAGAACGTCGATGGGTGATGCACATACTACGGCGGCTCGGTAACACCGTTTGTGCACACAACTGCATGCTAGAAGTGTTTGACTATCCTCATCCCTTTCACCCAGATGGGCAATGGCCGCAAACACTCAATCCTACCGGAGTGCCTCATCTCTTCGAACCGCATCACTGCAGGCACATTCGCTAACAGCCCCCGACTCTCCTCACACGCCCAAACGCGCTGTTTCCACTGCGTCCTTGTTCTCTCCCGGCGCTGGTACACGCGACCATGACGAGTCCATGGTCTTTGAATTTGGCAGCCGCTTTTTCCGAGCTGGATTCTCCAATGAGATAGTTCCCCGGTGCGTTTTGGGGTATGGACCAGAAGAGCAGCGGAGAGTTGGCGATTATCGTCAGTGGGCGGATGGTTATGAGGACAACTGGAGAAAGAGAAAGCGGGGAGATGATTGGGGGAAGGCCCATGAGCTGTGGAAATTGGATTTGAGAGGTGCAGATCTGGGCTTAATTGGGGATAAGATCGAGAGGGCTGTGCGAGATGCGTATCAGAAGTAAGTGTGAAGGTTGTATGTTCTCAACTCTGGCTAAATATTGTCCCTAAGGTATCTTCTACACGCTATGCCCCGCAAGCTGATTCTCATCCTTCCACCCGCCTTCCCACACCCTCTGTTATCAACTCTGTTGACGTCTCTTTTCGCCAATTTCCAGCTTCCATTAGTAACACTCCATTCTTCGCCTCTGCTTTGCACCATTGCTGCTGGCTTACGCTCCGCTCTGGTTGTGGATATTGGCTGGCATGAAACCACCATAACTGCTATATGCGAACTACGGGAACTGCAGTATTGCAGTACCGTCAGGGCGGGAAAGATGCTGATTCAAGAGATGGGAAAACTGCTTGCCAGAGAGTCGACGAAATCTCAGGAGTGGCATGAAGCAAAAGGCACGGTAGATATTGAAGATGATTTCTCCGATGAAGTTAGTTTTGAAGAGACCGAAGAGGTTCTAGCCAGGGTAGCTTGGTGCAAGGGTTACAAAGAAGCATTACGTACCCAACGGACGTCGGGACTAGAAACCCCAGAAGAGACCTTCGCAGATGCGCCTGAGCAATTAGAATCCCTTTCAATTGCTGAAGGTGGAGACAGGGGCACATCTACTCCTCCGGATACGACTGATCCAACGATCACTGTCCCATTGCAGTCTACATCGCCCCCAATGACTCTTCAGCTTCCGATGTCGCGTTTTGCAGAGCCATGCGAAACTGTGTTGTTTCCCACCGCCGCTGTTTGCACTGCCGCCCACGAAGACTGGGATGACAATGAGGTTCCTGTGCATATTCTGGCATATCGCGCTCTCTTACGGTTGCCCACAGATGTCCGTGGCATCTGCATGTCTCGTATCATCGTTACAGGTGGGATCGCGAACATTCCAGGTGTGAAAAATCGAATTGTCGATGAGGTAGCGGCGCGTTTTGCAGATCGGGGATGGGAGAAGGTTCGAGGAAGAGCTGCGGAGAACCGGAGAAGGAAGCTTGAAGAGATTAACTGTAGTCGACAGTCCTCAAACAAGCCAGGCGAATCTCAGAAGACCAGCGATTTCCCACATGATGATACTTTCGCTTCATTGCCTACAACCTCACCAGCACTTGAGGACCCAGAACCAGATCCCACTGCAGAGAAGCTCCTCCGAGAGAACCATCAATGCTTCAAACCACGGGCTCAAGGTGTTGTACGCGGTGTTGAGACCCTAGGTCCTTGGACAGGCGGGGCTCTAGTAGGTAACCTAAGACTTAAAGGTATTTCACAAATCGATCAAGATAAGTTTCTGCAGCAGGGTCTGGCTGGGGCAAGTAAGGAAGAGGATGTCAGCGTGGTACCACAGAGATATAGTGTAGGACCTGGTGGCCCGCGGGGAGGCGCTGGAGAGAGATCGAGCTGGACATTGGGTGTATTCGGATAGCTAGATGTGCGGGGAGTTCGCGAGTCTCGATTTTGCAATGACCAACTTCCAGAACAAGTATCCCAGGGATTTTCTTAATTCTTCCTATTAGAATCTCAAATAGGATTCCTTAGAGCTGCTTCTGGGCAATTCACATCTTTTTGCATTTGCGTTCAGTGAAGACTTATGTATACAATCAACTCCCTTTTACATTTGCGCTACAACAAGTGAAGACTCATATCCTTTGCTAAGGGGGCCGCCGTACTGTTATATTTCATCCACTGTGTTATGCTTCAGCTCTTCACTCGGTCAAGCAGCGGTCATCTGATTTGAGTGATGTCGTTGCTCTACACATTCACTTTCCGCACAACAACATTCACTTCTTAACACCACACCACGTCTATTTATTTCCATCCGCGCCCACTTCTTTCCACTCTTCCCTCTTTCCTCCTTCCACACCAGCCTATTTCCATACACTTCTTTCCACTCAGGTTCTTGCTCATAAAGCTCTTCTCAACGCCGCTCTGCCCAATTCCTCCTTGGCTCATATCTATATCATCACTGCCGCTTTCTGCACTCATTCAGTTCCACTTAGTTTAAAGGTAGCTGTCTTTGTTTATGCCTTGTACCTGATATTGTCACTAATGTATTCTAATTATTAGATGGATAACACGCATGCCGAAGACTTTGTTGCTGGCAATGATGCCTACGATGATCCGCGCCGCGCGTATGAGCGTCAGCTCATGATGAACGGCCGTTTGGAGGAGCCACAGCCGTCACAGCACCCTGTCGAGCAGCATATTGTCGATGAACGGATGCATCTAGATCGTACAAGCCAAGAATCGCGATCAGAACAACAACAAGAACAGCAGCTTGCGGGCTCAAGCCCCGTATTCGAAGAAGACCCAGAGCCCAGTGACGAAGACATACAAGCGGATGATGCTCCTGGATACCAGTTAGATATGTCAAGTGCCAATTTTGACTTTGAAGAGGCCATTTTGGTTATCCATCGTTGGTTCGCCAACAAATGGGAAGAAAAGCTGACGGTGTTAAACCATGCCTTTGGTTCCAATCTCACCTACGCTGCAATCCGCCACAAGCACGCCCAGGCCAGCAAGCATCAAACTTCGTCGTATGTGAAGGTCTACCTGTCAAAGTCATTCAATGAAAAGGAAGACTTCGCAACACTTCTCGAAAAGCTCATCACCGCGGCTGAGGAGTCTGGTATTGAGCTGGTTCCGCTCACTGAGGATCGGCAAAGAAACGCAGCCAATTCCAACGCACCGAGAAACCACGCCTGGACCGAAGAAGAAAAGAAGGCTCTGTGTCTACTCTGCACAACCTTCAATATGACACGTGACGCTTATCATCGAATCATTTGTAGCTACTTCCCAACTTTGGTTGTTAGCCCGCAAGCGGTCGGGGAACGGTATCGGCGTATGAAAACCGACAAATACCCACCATACCTTATAATGAAGGATATGGATCTGAAGGCTAAGAGGAAATCTCAGTACAAGGATATTATAAATGGACTTACTGCTGTTGCGGAGCGTTTAAATATTGAACTTGTCGAACACTAGGGGATGAGCACGAGAGCTAATTCGGACCCTGGATGTATGTGTGTATTTCCTTGCTTTGCGATCACCTTGTTCTCACCATAAACTGATACCACTTATATAGTTTCCTTCAAATTGCGATCAGTTCCGTTCCCAATCATGCAGCCAGTTCTCGAGCATGCCTTTGGAAACGAATGGGAGATTGCAAGGTCCTTTCACGAGCCCAACGGTGTCATACAACCAGTTACCTTTCTTGCGGTCATGGAGCCTGGTATGTAGGCGCAGGAATTGGGTGTGGGCATGGATTGTTTTCGCAGTGACAAAAAGTCTTGGGCAGTCACAGAACTGGATAATGAGCATTGAGGCTGCAGGATCATTTCACGAGCGCCATGATGGGGTGTGGGCACAGATTGTTTTTGCAGTCATCAAAGCTTTTAGTTGTCACGGGACTGGGGTATGAACATGGAGGTTATTTCATGAGCGCAGGGGTAGGGTAGGGGCATGAACTGCTTTCGCAGTCACAAAATTTTTTAGCAGTCACAGATCTGGTATGTGCGGGCGAGAATAGAATGTTATTGCGGGGTCCCTTCATGAGCGTACTAGAATAATATGATCGCAAAATCTTCTCGCTGTCATAGACTCTCTATGTGAGCACAAGAGTAGAATGTTATCGCGGCGTCCATTCATGACCATGAATTTTTTTTCAACAGTCACAGAGCCTCTATACGAGTACGGGAATTAAGTGTTGTTGCGGGATCCCTCCATGAGCGTATCGGTATGATATGATCGCGAAATGTTTCAGGAATCACAGAGCTGGTATGTGAGCATGAGTAGCATGGGATCCACTCGTAACCGCATAAATATTACGACATAACGCAGTCACACAATTGGTATGCGAGTGCATGTATATTACGATATAGGCTATCATTGACTGTTGGTGAAAATGTTTTGTTATCATAGAAGTCCCCAGTAAAGATTGCAGTTTTCAAAATTAAATTGATATCCTATTGCCCCTGATCACCCTAAGAAAAAAAATTGCCCAATATTAAATTCCAAGATACAGAAATGCTACTTGATTCTCCACTACCGCCTCCCCCTCGCACCCGCCCCCCTCACCCTCCACTCTGGCCTCTTCTTCAAATTTGCAGTGCCCCTCCCACCATACTCCGCCAACATTCCCCTATTACCCCCTACCCTCCCCGCATCCTCCTTCTCAGCAGGCATGATCATTTCCCGGAACCAACACTGGCTGCACATATCCCACCTCAGAAACTCTGCATAAGCTTCTAGGAACCGCTTGCCGACGTATGAGGTACGCTCGATGAGGTCGAGCTTCTCGTAGAGGTTGGGGAGGGTGCGGTAGGTGGTGTTGGGTTGGATGGGGAATTCGGATTCGGATTCGGAGTCTGAGTAGTCGGAGATGGAGAGGTCGATGTAGGATTGGCTTGAGGAGGGTTCGGAGGTGATTTCTTTTAGGGGGGAGGAAGAAGGGGGTGTCGGAAGAGGAGCGGAGAGGTGGTTGCGAGTGGAGGGGTTTGCTGGTACTGGTTTTGTAAGGCCAGAGGAGAATTTGAATACCGATGCAGAGCTGGAGCTACTGCTTAGAGAATTGATCCTGATATCTCCTAGAGCCCTCCTTTCCCTATGACTGGTGCCATTATTGGGTTTCCTTTTTCTCTCGATTTCCTCTTTTGTGCGGATGATGTCTTCAGTCTCTTTAATGTCGTCGATAATCAACTTGCGAGATTGCGTGAGTGACAAAGGAGGTAGTGTGCCGGCGGCCTGGTGCACTGCTATGGCCTCGTCCTTTTTCTGGAGGATTTCTTTGAGGTAGTGCAGATGATCGTGGGATTCGGCGATGTCTTCTTCATCCAGGTTTTCTACCCAGGAGAGGGCTTCCTTGATAGGTCCACCTTCAGTTGCTGCAGGTGCAACACCTAGTTCATTTTCATAATCTTCGTGATACTGGTTTTGTTCATCCAGCTCGATATTGCCCGCCTTATCTAGTTGCAAGTGATCAATCATATCCTTCCAAACAGTCCAATTTCCTAGAGATAGCACACCTCCCTCCTCGATAAGTCTCACCAAAGCTCCCATCTCAAACTCGTTCTCAAACGGATAACAACGCTTCTCCCTGCTCTGTTTTCCCCCAGGGATTTGCCCCTGAAGGTCCTCAACGAACGGGTCCAGGATCCCGAGCTTGAAGTTGATCTCCCAATTCGCTTCTTCATTCTTCTGTCTTACGGCCGTAGGTGTGTGTTGGAGGTCAAAGAGCAGACGCTCAGCAACAAGGAAGAGTTTCTGGTGATGCACAGATGCAGGTCTCGGTGTTGCGCAGACAGGACATCGGATTTCGAGAGCTCCTGAAGGACTGGTATTTCGGAAGTGCAGAGCATACCAAGAGTCGAAGGGGAGAAGATTAAGCGGGTACGGTACTGAATGGAAGTTTATTCCACATCTGCAGTCAGGGTGAGGATGGTGCTTAGCTTGGGGAGCACCAGCGCCTACGGCCGGGATCGACGGGGTAGATATTCGAGGGCGCTTGACCCGGGGGTCGAGAAGTATATGAAGAGCAGAGCGCTTGGAACCCATTATTGTATATATTACGTGGGGACTACAATTGTAATTCGCAAATGGGAGAGGACGATCGCGTCGCGTCCACGACGGAAACGCGACGCACGTGATCTTGCGGATCATCAACAAAAATTCGGTTCGATTGCCTCCCATAGGGTAACTAACATACAATCAGAAAGGGGCAGGAGTTCATCCAAAGTTCGACCGGTCAATCCCAAGGGATGGAAGCTGTGGCTTGTATCTAATCTACGTTTGTTGCTATTTTCAATGGCATCAGTCACGAAATCCCCATACACCTGTCTGTCATGTCGTCTTCGGATTATCAGGTCAACTCTCCGCCGCTCCTTCACAGCGTCTTCTCGGAGAAATGAAGGCAGCAATAGGCCGTCAATTGCGCCGAAGCCGTTAATTGACATCAAGCACATACGACTTAATCCGGACCTGTACACACAAAATTGTCTGAACCGCAACTACAAAGCATTTTCGAACAACCCCCATCGGATTGTTGAACTCTTCGCTGAATGGCAGAGCCTACAAAGGAGCGCTAAGATTTTCAGGGAAACGAAGAAGTTATTGGAGCGAACCTTGACCACGAACCCCGTTACTGAAGGAAATGAAATCCCGGGAGAGACCCTTCAAGGGACATTGGGGAAGGCGAAAGAATTAAAGGAACGGATTGTGGAGATTAAGCGGAAAGAGGAACGCGTGCATGCCGAGATGGTGGAGCTCGCACTCGAACTTCCGAATCTTACAAGTGCTGATGTCCCGCTTGGGGAGGAGCCAAAGGTGATTGGCTACATAAATTCACATCCCCAACCTCCATCTTCGTCTTCAAACAAGGTATCGAAGTCGCATATTCAAATTGGTGCAGAGCTCCAGCTACTAGATTTCACAGCAGCATCCTCAACTACAGGATGGGGCTGGTACTTCCTTACGAATGAAGCGGCGCTACTCGAGCAAGCACTTGTACAATATGCGCTAAGCGTTGTAATGAAAAGGGGTTGGATAGTGGTCTCGCCGCCGTCAATAGTCTACTCTCATATCGCAGCAGCTTGTGGATTCAGACCCCGCGACCAGAATGGAGAACAGCAAATTTATACCCTTGAGCAGGGAGAGAAAGATAAGCGCAAACCGGAGCTGAGTCTGGCGGGAACAGCAGAGATACCTTTGGCTGGGATGAAAGCAAATAAGACTCTAGAGCACAAGCAACTGCCGCTCAAGATGGTGGGTGTGAGTCGCTGCTATCGCGCTGAAGCTGGCTCTAGAGGAGTGGATACAAAAGGCCTGTATCGAGTGCATGAGTTTACCAAGGTGGAGATGTTTGCTTGGACACTTCCTGATATCGAAGATTCCCCATCATCGGCGCAGATGGTATTCGATGAGATGTTGTCCATCCAAACGGAGATCCTCTCAAACCTCAGTCTCCACTGTCGAATTCTTGAGATGCCCACCGCTGACCTCGGAGCGAGTGCCGCACGCAAGAGAGACATCGAAGCATATTTCCCGTCGCGTCGCGAAAAAGACGGCGGATGGGGCGAGGTTACCTCGGTCTCCATCTGCACAGACTATCAGACACGAAGATTGGGGACTCGCGTGCGCATGGACAGTGCGTCGAGACAGGAAACATTTCCTTATACAGCAAATGGCACGGCCTTAGCAGTGCCGCGAGTGATCATGGCACTTTTGGAAAATGGATGGGATGAGGAGAGGGAAGTCGTGATTATCCCCGAAGTACTGAGACCTTGGATGGGCGGCATGGATGTCATCAAGAAGAGGCACACACCGTAGAGTGGTTGCTGCAGTGACTGCCGGCCTCGATAGCAATTGTCTATTTAACTCTGATGTCATTGTACAATGTTGTACGATACATGTCACTGCATACCAAAATCAACATGTAGTCTCGGTCGGTCTTGGCCGTGGTCGCCACGCCTGGTTCGTCAGCTATACCCAATCATACCGTTTTACCGGTTCTTCAGCTGCCCTTGTGCCTCAATTCCATGTCTAAGTGCGGCTATTGGCGGTCAGCATCTCAGCACAGACGCCAAAACTGCAGCTTGCCATCGCCTGCCATTGAGCACTGACGGACGGCTCTGAGACGCCACTAGCCTGCCCTTCCACGGATATTTAGCCCAACGAGGCGCATTCGTGAGGCAGAGTCATCTTTTGCTGTTGTACACAGGTAGATCTTTTGTGGACATTCTAAGTCTGTTTTTCTCGGTCGCGGTGCGAGATCAAAGAAGTCGCGAGCCAATATCGACAAACGTCAAACTTGTAGCGCGCAGGGCAGGTCGTCGCGAGCCTTGTCCCTCTTTTCTTCCAACTGACCAGCCTTGCAGAAAGCAACAACGTCTGAGTTGGTAAGAAGGCCTCGGTGGTATCTCTTCCCTCTATAACCCCACAGAGATCCCCAAAGCATGGCTTCTAACACCGACAATATGCAGGAGCCTGTTCCCCCACCGCGAAGACGAGCCCATGGTCTCCCATCCCGAACCTTCAGGCCGGACCTTTTCCATGCGCGGCCCACTTTCTGTCGCTTCCACTAACCGTCGTCATGGCCGTAATCGTTCACACCATGGAGGGTCGTCGTATCAACCACAGAATGATTTTCCAGTCTTCTCGAACACAGGAGATGTAGAGCTTCTGGTAGGGGCAGGTGGGAAAGAGCAGAGATACTTGCTGCATCGGTTGATCCTGGCGCAATGTTCGGGGTTCTTTGAGGCGGGGACGAGTGAGGAGTGGTCGAGAGCGCAGACACGACTGGGTAGAGAGTCCGAGGATGAATCCAGGAAGCAGCCGACCGAGACAGGAAGAGGAGAGGGAAAATCGAGGTGGCGATATGAGTTGGATTGGGGAGATAACTCTGAAGGAGAGGCCCCGATGTTGGTACAAAAGGTTAGGACATCCCTCTCCACACGCAATTGAGACCAATGGCATGCTGAATTGCCTCGCAACAGAACCCCTCTTCAACGATCTTTGGAGGGGACACCACGCCGCGTCCCCCACAAGTCCGCAACAGGCCAACAGCGCCGCACAACGGCTTCTTTCGCTCAATGGCAAACTTCTCTGCCCTCCACATTCCTTCCTCAAACCCAACTGATGACCCCGCCAATGACCTTCTCCGAGACTACGACAACCTCTTTCGCATCTTCTACAACTACTCTCCCACCCTCGATGCGCTAAACATCGCCGCCGCTTATGTGCAATGCAAGAGCCTGCTCACGCTCGCCGACATGTATGATGCTATCGAGGTCGTCGGGCCGCGGGTAGACCACCACCTATTACAATTCCAGAGCCGGCTGTGGAAACAGGTTGCAAAATACCCGCCGAGTTATCTCAAGCTGGGATACATGGCGCGGTCCAAGGTGATCTTCAAGGAAGCTCTAGTGCACGTTGTGGGCCAGTGGCCGAGGGATCTCCAACACCTCCGGACTCAGATGCCAGAGCAGGTCCTGGATGTGATTGAGGATAAGGTTGAGGAGCTAGAGGACATGAAGGCTAAGATCGAAGGCAAGCTCTTCCGACTATCGCTCACGACTTCACGAGGCGAGCGTGTCACTCCTACAAATAACTACCTAGACTGGACCGCCGTATCGCTATTCCGACAGTGGCTCGCGGAAAACACCACACCACCATCTCCTCCCCCGCAAACTTCCATTTCCGCTAACCCTAACCAACCCAATCCCCCAAACTCATCTCCACGCTCCGCACCCCTCCCCGCACCTCCCGCCAACACAGGTCGTATCTACCGACTCCTCGGCCAAGGCGGTTCCGCATATCTCTCTCACGACGAGCTCAAGCGGTTCCTGAAGATCCGGCCAGAGGACTACAACCGAGAGAACATGCGGCGGTTCGAGAAGCGTATGGAGGAGTTGAAGGGGTTGGCGAGAGAGCATGTCAAACCGCTAATTCGGAATACGTTGGAGCTGGAGATGGGAGGGGGAGCTGCGGGGATTGTGTATTTGACTTGTACGAAAGTTGAGGAGAGAGATTATCCTTGGGATGGATGAGGTTTATTGGGTTCGGACTGTGTGTGTGTGTGTGTGTGTGTGCTGATGTAGCGTTGTTTGTTTCAAGGGATACGGCTATTGGGGGAGTTTGGGACGAAAGGCATATACCCCATCTCTCTCTTTTTTTCTAACGAGCTCATCGACGATTGCATGACACTTCAATCTTCCTCCCATTTCCCCTCTCATTTCTGGCCTCCCTTTTATTCAAATTTTTCTTCTTTTCTTCCAAGGGAAACGATGGCAGGCCCATTTCACATCTCAATATTTTTCTAGCAGTATATGTTTCAAACATCATAGTCTTTAGTTCAGGGGATACTGATGGGACAGGCAGGCAGGGCGTGTAATCCTGTCAGCAGGAGTCAATCTTAATTTTTATCTGCAGGATGGAGGAATTGGAGAGGGAGGACGAATTATAGCGAGTGCTCTTTTTCTTGAAGTTGGATAATAAAGAGTCATGCAGAAGAAGTCGTCGCGTTGGATTCTTACAATTGGTCTCCGTAGAAATAATTCACGGCTTATTATTTATAAGTAATCGCTGCACTGTCCCCGCCTCGTCTCCAGCGAATGGTGAATCGAAGGTCGTAGCTCGCTCGCCCCAACCTGACTTCAACACTTTGCCCTGACCTACAACCTACAACCACAACCACCTAAGATATCCTGTTCTTTGGGATAGGATAGTGGAGAGCCTCTGGGATAGTGTGGAGGAGAGTCGTCCCCTGCCGAATTCAGGTCGCGATTTTGAGGAGCTTCCACCAAGTGCGTTGGGTGGGCGCTTAGGGTCGAAGATTCACCTTCACCAGGACGACGGAGAGAACGCGCGCACAACGACTCCACGACCAGAAGAGAAGTCAACGAAGAATGCACGACCCCTTCCCCATCCCACCTCCTCCCCTCCTCCAATCCCTGACCCGCCCGCTGTCCACCTTCCTCTCCCTCCCTACCCTCACCCTCCACATCCACGAAGTCCTCCTCGCATTCCTATTCTACCATTTCGTCAATACCTACCTCTCGCCCCTCCTCTCCACCTACCTCTTCCCCACCATCTACCCCTCTCTCCCGCCTCGGACGCGTCTCAACTGGGACGTGCACGTGGTGTCGCTAGTGCAGAGTTCGCTGATCAATGTGCTGGCGCTGTGGGTGATGTGGGTGGATGTGGAGAGGGCGGAGATGGGGTGGAGAGAGAGGGTCTGGGGCTACACAGGGGCGGGCGGCATGATTCAGGGGTTTGCGACGGGGTATTTTTTGTGGGATTTGGTGGTTAGTGCGAGGTATTTGGAGATTTTTGGGGTGGGGTTGTTGGCGCATGCTGTTAGTGCGTTGGTGGTGTTTTCGTTGGGATTTGTGAGTTTATCTTCTATCTTTTATTTTATCCTTTCCTTGCCGTGGTATTTTTGGGTGCAAAGGAGCGGGCTAAATGCCTCCCCTTCCCCTCCAGCACCTTCAAAAGGAAAAGCATTGGGCTGATGGATAACAACAGAGACCATTCGTCAACTACTACGGCCCCACCTTCATCCTCTACGAACTCTCCTCCCCCTTCCTAAACATCCACTGGTTCTGCGACAAGCTCAACATGACCGGCTCCCGCGCTCAACTCTACAATGGCCTGCTCCTCCTCGCTACGTTCTTCTCCTGCCGCCTCGTCTGGGGCACTTATCAGAGCATCCGCGTCTACCAGGACGTCTGGGCTGCCCTGCAATCCCCGGGCCGGGGTCGCGCATCTACCTACAACGGTAATAACAGCGACGACATTATGCGCTTTGCTGGCGCGCAAGAAGTCCCCATCTGGCTTGCCATATCGTATCTCGGCAGTAACGTAATCCTCAACTCGCTCAACTTCTACTGGTTCGGTATGATGATCGAGGCGGTCAGCAAACGCTTCTCATCATCTCCTTCTCCTGCAACTAAAACAACAGCAACAACCAAGGCTATCGAGAAAGATGCAGTAAATGGCACCACTGTTGTGGCAGCTGCGGAGATTAGGGTTGGTGAGAAGACTGTGGTGTTTGATGAGAGGAAGAAGGAGGTTAAACGACGGAAGGGATAGGGATATCTGCGGTGATTGGTGGTTTCTTCTCATCTGTCATCTGTCCCCTTTACCTTTCTTTTTCTCTTCTGTTTTTTTTTTTTTTTTTTTTTTTGGGGGGCGCTTGTTGATGGTGGTCTTTCAGGATGAGCCGATACTTGTGGTGAGATGAGGATCCTTTTTAGATTTTAGATGTAGATGGAAATTGAGACAACCACGCAGAGCGAGTGGGGATTGGGGGATCTTAGAGTGGACCAAAGGATAATTGAACCGCGCCTCACGGAACGAGAAATCCCCCTTTTTTTGGGGGGAAAGATGGCTGGATGAATAAATGGGCTGGATTGATGGATGAACGATCAAACTCATCCGGACACCATGAAGTACTCTTTCCCTCCCTCCCCTTCTCTTCTAACACATCTCTTCCTCCTCCCCTATAATCCCTCCCCAACCTAAAGGCCTTGTCCCTCTGCATCTTGGTTCTTAGTTGATTGAAACCAGAAAAAAGCAATACAAACATCCCCCTCCACCTTCCTTCCATCTTCTCGACAAGAAACATCAGAATAAAATGAAGAAAGAAAGAAAGAAAAAAAGAAAAAAAAAAAAGAGTGGTGGTTGGATTGTTTATTTTTATTTTTATTTTTATTTTTCTCTATTGTTTTTCTCTCTGCTGTGAAAATTGGCTATCTGTAAGTGGTAGTGATACAAGTGAAAGAAAGAGTTTCTCCTATCGTGATCACCCTCCATTCGCCTCTCTCACGATAGCAAATTGTACCATCTCGAAAAAGCCACCTTACTACCTCGCCCCCTTCGCCAACCACAACCCCACACTCTCCCTCACGCCCTCCGTCCCCCACACACTCCCCACCCCACCCCTCCTCCACTCCTCTCCTCCACCATCCTCCCCACCCCCCCTCGTCGCCTCCCCAAGAATAACCTCCAAATCCCTCTTCTGACTACTCGTCCAGCGTCTCACAAAGCCCGCAGGATCCTTACTCATATTGCTCCAGAAACCATGTTTGGCTTTGCTGTGCGCGATGGCTTGGATCAGGATGGCGAGTTGGTCGTCGAGTTGCGCGAGGGTACGTAGGGTGGTTGAGTAGGTCGGCGAGGTTATAAATGCGGCCATGCGCGTGCGAAGGGGGTCGTCGAGGGGAACTCGGATATCGTAGATTGTAGGGACCGGGGAGGGGGTGCTGTGGTAGGCGGGGTCTACGCGGATTGTATAGGGAAGTTGGAGTGGGGGGAGGGGGGAGAGGTGGGAGAGGATGAGATCGGGGATTTGGGGGAAGTAGACTTGGTCTTGTTTGAAGATCTGGATGAGTGGTTAGGATCGATGTAATGTTCCGACACGTGGGGATTGAGAGGAAGAGAAGAGAAGAAAGAAACTTACAGCCCTCAATCTCTCATCGCACCTAACACCCCTCTTCTCCTCATCCTCCTGCAACCCCATCGTCTTCACATACTCCCAAATCCCCATCACAACCCCCGCCCTCGTCTCCTCATCCGTGTCAAGCACCTCCGCCAACTCCTTGCTCAACCGATGTCTCTCCGGGTTCTCGTCTCGCACAAGATGAAACACGCAGTTGATATTTTCATCGCTCTTGCGCTCGATTTCTAGACAGTCGAAGTCTGCGGACACGGGGAGGGGTGTGCCGGGCGGGTAGCTTTGCTTTTTCCATTCAATTTGTGTCGTCGCGTCCGGTTGGAGGGTTTTGGAGCGGTCGAGTTCGAGGGTTATGGATTTGAAGAAGTGCGCGAGCTTTTTGCGAGATGCTAGGTCGGAGGCTGATTGCTTTTCTTTGCCCTTGCCCTTGGACTTGGACTTGGTGTTTTCAGTGTCCTCGTCCATTGCGTTGACATCTTTCTCAGCGGCTTCTTCAGTGTTCTTTTCGGCTTCTTTCTCCTCTTCTGAATCTTCGGTGTCGGACAAGTCGAAATCGTCGTCGTCGTCAATAACTCTACCTTCTATCTTCACTTTGTATGTAGCCTCGATTCCAGTACTGAAGTCAAATGCGTTCTCGTCTAGGGAACTGGCTTGCCAGGGTTGATTCTCTGCGGTATTCGTAATCCAAATGCGCAAGGATTTGTATCTCTGAGCCAGTCCAACACCAGTCAGCAATATTCCTGCAACCATATACGCAGTTCCGATGTACCTTCACATTCCTATTCACGGAATCCTGTATGTCCAACCTCTTCCGCATCATCGCGGCGTCCAACTTCCTCTCAATCTCTCTTAGCTCTCGATACCTCTTAACACCATCTCCGACAATCACATCCTCCACACCATCAGGCATATTCTTGTCTGTCGGCTTGCGGCTTCTCCGCTTCGCCAGTTCTCGCTCTTGCGCCGCGGCCTGCTGCTGAGCTTGCATCTGAGCAGGCGTGAGGGTGGGTTGCGGATGAGAGGACGATATCATGGGACCTGCGTGAGAAGCAATGGTGTTAGAGAGTAATTGATCCTGTGTCCTGATAGGAGGAGGGAGCGGAGTGGGGAAAGAAACATAAAGGGAAGGAAGTACAGACCTGGACCGCGTCGTGGACCTGTGGGATTGTGAGGAGAGCGCTGCACAGAAGCTTGCTGTGCGTGGCCGCGATATTGCGGCGGCATCTGAGCGCTCATCATACTGGAATCCTTTGTTCCTTTCTCTGCCGCTGTCGTTTGTAGTCTGGAGAATGAGAGTCAGGATACGCTAGTGCGCGTGGTTCAAAGGGTCGCCATACTTCGGAGGCGCACTTGCACTTGTCTGCACATTCTGACTTCCACGTGACATTGCCTTCTTTTTGCCTACCTGAGACATGTCTCGTGACTTGTCCCGTGACTCTACCCGTGACTTGCAGTGATGATGACAAAGGAAATCGGGAAGGCGAAGTAGGAAAATAAAGCTAAACCCGAAGCGATGACACTAAACCCAGAAGGATAAGCGAGAAAATTCTGACTGTGTCTTGGCACACATCCACTGTCCGTTACCCTGCGCAGGCGCTGGTATATAAGACCTCTCCTCCTCCCGCCTTTTGCACCTTTTCTTCTTTTCTCTTCATACTTACCTTGTTGAGGCGTCCGCGCTCAAGCATGCGGATTGCCAGTTCGAAAGTCCTGCATTGCACATCGCGGCGACGATTGAGCTCAAGTTGCCTTCGGGCACCTTGTCGGCGTAATTTTTGATGGTCTTCTCTGAAGAGAATTTTCTTTTCATCTTGGTCACGCTTTACGTGTGATTCAGAAGAAGAGTTGTGTAGTTTTGTACTGGAAGGCGGGAAGACTGGAATTGAGGATAGGTTGAGAGTGTAGAGACGCGTAGACATTAATCTTGGATGGGTTCGAGATGGACGAGTCCGTTATGAAATCGTGTGCAGCTACGAGATTTCATGTGGCGGTGGTTTACGGACACGGTTCGGAGTCTAGAAGGTTAGGATATCGATACAAGACGTTCTTTGGCTTATCCGGTATCTAGTACGCAGTAGATTCTTTTGATTTGAGCTCTGTCTGAACTGACTGACAGTTTGGCCCTACAAACGAAAGCTGTGTCCTCAAGATTGAAGATGACTCTAAAATCGCGTGGCAAGATGACTCCCCGCCCTCAGTTCACAGCACATACAATCAACCCAGAATCCTCGTGATCCTTCTCTCGTTTTACAACTAATCTACATACATGGCATGCATCAACGAAAGCCTGCGGAATTTACAGTCACCTTCACCACGGAGAAAAAGTGGAGGTGATCAGAAACCACTGCTCTCAGTCCGATTCTTAAATGTCCCAACGCCCGCTAATGAGAAAATGAGATGAGCGCTCTGATGGAGATTGCCAGACGTCTTATTCTCTTCAAATCATTATCTGGTATACCCACCGCCCTGTTCCCTAGCCACCGAACACCTTCAAGAATCCCCAGATCCCCATCCCGCTCAGTACCGGGATAGTGAGGTTGTCATCCCAGCCCCACAGATCCACAACCTCGCTCCCCGCGCCCACAAGCCCAGTCCACAGGCTCATAACCCATAGCGCCAACGTGCCCGTCAATACACCCTGACCATCAGTCCATCCGACAAGCTCTCTCACGCCAGCCGGCAGGGCAAGCATTCCTCTAAACATGAACGCGTTAGGTAGGTCATCTGGAAACGAGCCCACGCTCGGCGCCATCCAACCCCAAAAAGCCGCGGCTGTAACCGCGCCGACGAGCCACGCCGCTAAGGACCCAGCAAGCGACTTGCCACGGCGAATGCGCGGAGTGTATCGGCCAAAGGCGCGGCCGACCGTGCTGGCAGCGGTATCACACCAGCTGAGCAGCAGGACGCCCATGACACCGACGTCTTTGGGAAAGAATCGCAGGACGATCCAGGCGCCTAGAAGATACCATATGACGCCATTCCAGCCATCGACTTCGCTCTCACGCATCAACGCACCGAGAACACGAATGTAAAGCCGGTTGAAGCTAGGAAAGTGGTGGCGTAGGTAGTCGGTTGCGGCGATAGGGATCAACGCGCCTAGGAGCCAAGGGTGAATGGCTGATGTTTGTGTGCCATTTTTGTAGAGATAAAGCGTAAAAAACCCGATGGAAAGATGGAGGGCTTTGCGAGGGACTTCGTGACGATGTACCTACAAAGAGACATATCGTCAGCTTGAGCTCTAGGAGAAGTTCTTGCTTCATTCGGATCACTGATAGGAAATCTTACAAAAGAGCGCCAATGCCGGTGGATGGGTATCAGGCCCAAGGGACTTGGACTTCGACTTAATTCCCGCCAATAACTGGATATGGTGCGGGGCGGCAGCAAATGTCCATTTGACTTGCCGTTCGTTTCTGCATCTCTCTTTTTGACAATAGGCTTTGGCACCGTATAGCCACTCTTCCTTCTCCGCCGTGCCTCTATAACGGGACTTCGACTTCTCGTCCTTGATCTCTCAAGACTTGAGCCCGAAGATTCCTCATCGTCATCAACCTCGTTCTCTTCGTCTATCGCGGAAGGCGAAATAACTCTCTTTGATGCTGAACGAGTGACTGGTCCGAAGTAGCCGCCATTTGTTTGGTCTCCGCTATCTGAAGGCGTTGGCGATGGTGATATAACGCGAGGTGTGCCTGGAATCTGGCTGCGTCTGCGTGTCGAGGTAGCCATATCCCTCGGGGAAAATATGGCGCAAACTGGAAGTCTAGGAGGCAGAGGAGGAATACGTATAAGACCAGAGACAGGGCGTCCAAGACTGACGCAACGAAGTATGCAAGTAAAGGAGTGGAGATTATCGGATTTGCGCAGATCAGACCGTATCGCGCCGCCTGGTCTGACAAAGCCTGAAAAGGTTTGCGAATGAGCTATCAGCTCCACCTGAGCGACTGTAGCAGGAGTTTGCGAATAACGCTGCTGCGCAGCATGGTAGGGGAGGCCTGGAGATGCCACTCTGCTCTGTGACGAAGGTGGTAGAGGGGGATTATGAATAGGGAAGGGACACGGTGTTAGATTTAGTGTTGGTTATCTAAGATTGACCATCGGTACTTCATTGTTAGTCGCTGCGAATTTTCGCGAACGAATTTTTTGTACCGTCTCTTTCATCCCACGTGCAACAGGCGCCAGTGTTGCAAATACAATAAACTTGTTGATACCAACATACCCACATAGATATTTCCCGTGATATAATCAATACAGGGTGAGTGCTCTTTTCCAATAGTCAGTCTAAGTCAATCTAAGTACGTGCACGTGATGATACGAACTTTTTTGATCAGCAACGGTTGGAGGTATCCTGACTGCAGATCATTGTTATGTCCGACAATGCCTTCAAAGGGCCTCAATGATGTGGCCGCAAAGCCAGCAGCAGGCACTTCTAGAGCCTGGGAAGCCCTCACGCCCTCGCTCTCAGAATGGATCCTGGATGCTGTCTCAAGCATGGGCTTTGAGCGTATGACACCGGTTCAAGCATCGACTATCCCGCTCTTCATGGGACACAAGGATGTAGTTGTGGAAGTACGTAGCTATGCTCATGCCTTTCTGATATTTACGGATTTAAGCTAACCACTTGGAGCTTGCAGGCAGTAACGGGCAGCGGGAAAACATTAGCATTCCTAATTCCGGTGGTGGAGAGGTTGCTACGGTTGGATGATCCTATACAGAAGCATCATGTGGGAGCTATTGTTGTGTCACCTACGAGGTATGCCGTTACAATTGGACCTAGGCCATTATCGTTGCTCATATATTATGTAGGGAGCTAGCAGCACAAATACATGCCGTCCTTCTTTCGCTCTTAGCTTTCCACGGCCCTTCTATCGCATCTCTCAAGCCACCAGACGAAAGTAATGACGACTCAGAGGCGCCAGAAGCTGCTTCGTATCCGCCTTCGACCCCCAAAGTCATTCCACAACTCCTGCTCGGAGGCACCACAACCCCTGCCCAAGATCTTTCTCACTTCCTTAAGCAATCCCCGAATCTCCTTATCTCAACCCCAGGACGGCTCCTCGAGCTTTTGTCGTCTCCACATGTGCACTGTCCTCAGTCTTCTTTTGAAGTTTTGGTGCTGGATGAAGCGGATAGGCTACTCGACCTTGGTTTCAAAGAGGACTTGCAAAAAATCTTGGCTAGACTTCCCAAGCAACGACGGACTGGCCTGTTCAGTGCAAGTGTCAGTGAGGCAGTCGGAGAGATTGTGAGGGTGGGGTTAAGAAACCCCGTCAAGATTGCTGTCAAGGTTAAAGGAGTTGGAGGAGGCGAAGATAGGAGAACACCCGCTAGGTAAGATCCCGGATTATGCCTACCCTAAGATTACAAAGACACAACTGACATTCCTAGTCTCCAAATGTCCTACCTCTTAACTCCACCGAGCCACAAACTCCCTGCTCTTTATCACCTCTTTTCAAGTCTCTCCTCAACGCCCCATAAAACAATTCTATATCTTTCTACATGTGCAGCTGTAGATTACTTTCAGCACCTTCTGCCTAGCCTTCTTCCATCCCCTAAGAACCAGCCCTTTACGCTTATTTCTCTGCATGGAAAACACCCTCCACAGGTCCGCCAAAAGAACTTCTCCCGCTTTGTCACTGCTATCACTCCAACTATCCTTCTCACAACCGACGTTGCTGCGCGAGGCCTAGACATTCCACAAGTCGACCTCGTCGTACAGATAGATCCCCCGACTGACCCGAAGGCCTTCCTTCATCGCTGCGGCCGTGCTGGTCGCGCTGGAAGGAAAGGTCTTAGCATTATATTCCTGCATCCTGGGCGAGAGGAAGGGTATATACCGTTCCTGGAGGTTCGCAAAACGCCTATCACACCGCTCAAATCACCCGCTATCCAGGTCAGCGATGCAGATGCTAAGGCAGCTACGACAGCTATGCGAAATCTTGTGCTGACTGACCGCGCACTCCATGACAAAGGCCAACGAGCTTTTGTCAGTTGGGTGAGGAGCTACAGCAAACATCAAGCGAGCAGTATCTTCCGCGTAGCAGACCTTGAGTGGGGTGAACTAGGACATGCATGGGGACTTGCAAAGCTGCCTCGAATGCCAGAATTGAAGGGATGGGAAGGCAGAAGAGACTTGGGCGTTGTGGGACTAGATATGGATCGCTATGCTTACAAAGACAAGGCCCGCGAAAAGGCTCGGATCTCTGCATTGGAAGAGATGAGGAAGTCGAAGGAAAACGGTGATGTACCAGCACGAGGAAAAGAACGAAAAAAGGAAGTCTCAGCATGGAGTATCCAGATAGAACAGCACGCAAAGAAAGAGGCAAGGAGAGAGAAAAAACGAAAGAGGCGTGAGCAAGAGAGACTTGAGAAGCTAACCCCTGCACAAAGGGTAGAGGAAGAAAATCTTGAAAGGATGATTGAGGAGATTAAAAAAAGGAAGCTAGTAGCAGACAAGGAAACTGAGGAGGATGTATTCGAGGGATTTGACGACTAATTGGCGTTGGTTTTCGCCATTGACGTTGCAAACCCGTCCTCATATCCTTACAAACTGAGCCAGATAATCCTTCAAATTCAGAATCGTTAGTTTAGCACCACAAGTCAGGCTAGTAAGTTCTACATCAGAGACGATACAAAACTCAAGGCGGGAGGTGTGTATATAAATAACCTAGAAGACATGCATACATTCCTATATCATATAGAAAGAAGCAGGCCAAAAATACCATGTTCTTAACAGACTCCTCAAGGATTATTAATCGTAGCCTGCCTCAACATCGGAGTGAAAAAGAAAAACGAAAAACGAAAAACGCATCCCTTTTTACACCCTCGGATTTTTTTTTTTGGTTCTCTTCTTGCTGAACAGCAAGTCATGTAAACCCACCTTTCATCAGAAAGGTCTTGGAATAAAAACCTCAAAAGCTTGTCCTTAACAAGTGAGTTTAGAGAAACGACTGATTTGTAGGATACGAAGAAAGAGTGTATGACAATTAGGTGCGTGTTTAGCAATTTCACATCTTATGTAAAACAAAACTACGCATTTTTTCCGACGGACCCTCGAAAGCCTCAATCTTTGGGTCCCGATCACTTCTCTGTTATTCAAAGGTGTCCCCTCATGCACAACAAGTATCCAGGTCCAAAAGAAAATGCAGTAATTTCTTCTACCCATGGCATCAATACCAAACTCAAAGCATTCACAGTTTTCACTTTCAATCCACCAACTAAAGTGAACAAAACTTATGAAGAAATTAAGTGTATTAGCAAAAGCAAGCAAGCAAGAATCTCTGGATGCTAGTGTACATTTTTGATAAGCCAGTTGAGCAATTTTTCATCGAAAAGCCATGTTTTTGCTCTGACAGGATGGACAGACCCCACCACATACAGACAGACTCCCCTTTCTCAGTCTCAAGCCATCTCCACAGCTACAATTCATTTAGTGATTAAACAAAGAACGAATGCGGCCAAGAACAAGACGCAAAACCACAGCCCCCGTGTTAATTGAAACAGCCATCAATCGGGGAACTTTGACTCTCCAATAGAGAGAGGACTCGACCCCTCATGGGAGGAAGTTTCTGACATGTAGCCAGTTAACACAAAAAACAGTAGAATCACTTTGACATGCCGCAAGTCGAACCAAATCCCGTCAACAACATGTAGAGATGCGATAACAGTGCAAAAGCTGAGAAAACAAGATGCCTGCATAAAGTTAAACAGGAAGATAAGGCCCATCCTCGTCAAAGTGCGGGAAGCAAGAAGCAGCTATATATATGCACGAAAAAGAAAAAAGAAAATCTGGCAGCCGATACCCTAATGAGGTTCACAAGAAACTGCCGTGAACTCCATGAAATAGAAATGGGTGGTGATGCTTCAAACAAACCTAGTATCTCATGTGGCAAATCCGTGGTTCTCTTGCAAAGCGTCAAATGCATTAGCCCACGTTTTGACAGCACGAATCTCATCGTCTTCCGTCCAATTGTCTTCTAGTGCCTGTAAGACCTCAGGGTCGACGTCGTCCAACTCAAGCTCGTCTGCCCAGTCGCCCAAAAACATCATTTCTGGCACTTCCAGAATATCACGCTCGTTCCCAGTATCCTCTCCCCGAAACTCTCCTTGCTGAGATATATCCTCTTGATGTGGACTGTCTTTATGTTGAGAACCGTTTTCTTCAGGTTCGTCTTCTTGAGGACCAGCTACTTTAAGTC